>JAUCBJ010007193.1:0-53292 GCA_032718475.1 Nemertoderma westbladi
CAGTTTACATCGCAATCTACGACTTCGAGGAAGACTTGTGAGCCTACCGAACAACGGAGAACAGTGGAGACGCGACCGTTCAACCAGTTTACATCGCAATCTACGACTTCGAGGAAGACTTGTGAGCCTACCGAACAACGGAGAACAGTGGAGACGCGACCATTCAACCAGTTTACATCGCAATCTACGACTTCGAGGAAGACTTGTGAGCCTACCGAACAACGGAGAACAGTGGAGACGCGACCGTTCAACCAGTTTACATCGCAATCTACGACTTCGAGGAAGACTTGTGAGCCTACCGAACAACGGAGATCAGTGGACGATGTTCCGAAACGAGCCGTTAGAATTCGAACGACGCAACGGACGCGAGCACGTCGACCACCATATCCAGATGATAGTAGTACTTCGAGCGAATCGGATTACCCGAAACGCGAGGTATTTAGAACAGGGGCGGCCGACGAATATAAACGCGAGCGTTCAGACAACTCCTTTGCAGACAATCCTCCACAGAATACACCAACACAGAAGGCGTTACAACCAACGAACGCAATTAGTACACAACAGTTCGCCGACATTCTGCGACCAGTTGTCAATAAGTTGGCTCAGATCGAGGAACGTCTGGAGGAAGTTCAAACCGACAGTTCGAGAAATTCCGAATTCGAACACAATAGACACCCGAAGGGACCACAAAGACCGGTACCTTCAAACCCCACATCGTATCAGGGAAAAGCGCCAAGAAGGGAGAACATCAACCAGGTTACCAACCAAGGACGCGAAACTCTGAACGTTGCCGAGGAGATAGCGAAATTCGCAGCCAGACAGGGATTGCCGGTACAACAACCACCGAAGTTCTCCGGTAGCTCAAAACACTGGCATACCTTCGTAGACTATATTGAATCCCAGATCGCCGTGTGCGCCTTTACATCACGAGAGAAGTTCAATTACTTGCTCCAAACGTTGTCAGGAGAACCTAAACGTTTGGCGGAGACTTTCGTTGGTGTACCGGACGCTTTCGAACTAGCGTACGATCGTTTGACTTCGATATACGGAGGTACAGTGAGTATGGCCAGGTCAGTAATAGAAGAACTCTGTAAGGGAGGGGCTATCACTAAACCCGTCGACTTACTAAATGTAGAGAGAGCAAGAGTAGTAAGAGGGTACGTAGTACCGCTAGTTAGGAGTGTTAGTAGAGCAGTAGAGGGTTGTGGGCACCATAAGCGCCACATAGATGGAAGTAGCAGTAGAGGTTGTGGGCACCGTAAGCGCCATGTAGTTAGAGTTAGTAGGGAATGCGCTGAACTTAGTGGGGCACGGGCGTGATGACGTGTTTGATGTAAGAGCAGGGTATGTTAATTAGGGTGGGTGCCGGGCACAAGAGGTGCCGGGCACAAAAAGAGTTAGTAGTAGAGTTAGTTGAGTTAGTAGTAGAGTTAGTTGAGTTAGTAGAGAGTTAGTGGAGTTAGTAGAGTTAGTAGAGAGTTAGTAGAGTTAGTAAGAGTTAGCGAATCCACTCATTGCGTTCATCATCCAGCTGCATAACTAGCTCAGCATCAACTCTACCTTTTGCTGCCAATGCTAACTGTATACAGAAATCTTATATTTTCATCGAGTTATTATTCGGTTTCAGTGCATATAATATTTGTGCTTCGTATGTATTGAATAGCACATAAAATTGTTTATATTGTTGCCTAACAACAGTTATGGTATTACTGAACTCTCATTGGTAGCTGCCGAAACCGGTATCCTTGCGTCTTATTGGCTGATAATATTTTACTGTGCATTGTGTATCCATATATAACTGTTGTTAGCCTCTATAGGGCAGGCATAGCCTTGATAACATCTCAGGTCATTTACATCGATTTTATAGCCTAGTAAGTCACGTTAGTTATAGTGGCCTACGATATTTTACCTAATCGCTTGTATTAACAACTAGTCACTTGCGCTAGTCACTTGCAATTTATAACTAATCATTTGCAATTTACTATTATTGCATTACTTGTTGATGAATACATTGGACCAGAGATCAAATCAACTCGATTTCCACACGGTGAGTGTAAGTGCGCCTTGTCAGTAATAAGATTCGGTTCATTTAATGCGAATGTGTGAGTCCATAGTATTGTTATATTATTCCCAACTAGTAACTATTATTTACCAGCAATGCACGTGATTCGAGTAAATCATGCGCTTATCACGCACTAGGCCTCAAGTAGCGTCCTACCTGTGATATATGTAAGTCATACGTACATCCACTAGCCAACAACACAATATAACGGAACGGTTTACACGTAACTATCGTACCCCTTTGAAGCAGTTTGTAAGTGCTGAGGCCTTATACTTACAGTAGCTAATTCTAGATCCCGTTAAGATATATATATTAGATAATATATATATACCCCCAAACTTTTGTGAGTGTATCCCTAGGCATTGATCACATTCATAAGAACTACATAACGGCTTACTAGGAATCTTCAGGTTAGCCTCCCATAAACGCCTCGACACTACCACGACACATTGCCCGTCGCACATATGTTAGCTTATCCAATTCCGCTAACATGAACCCACAAAGTAAGCCGTTGAGCAATATTGGGAGCACGAGGTTGATTACCAATCAACCTCGTGTCAGCCCAGTAAACGGGGACAATAGGCCCCAAAGGAGACACACACAATAAGGGTCAGGGGCCAAACCCCTAACAGAGAGAGAACAACAGGGGCAACGGGAAACACACCAGGGAAGGTGAAAGGGCGAGAAGTGGGATATTAGCTAATGGGGGGACATCATCGACTAGGTACAGTAATATGGCCAACTGTGCAGTACATATATTACCTGTTGGTGCTTCCCTATTCAGTTTAGTTTACTCAGTCAGATCAGTAGGGTGGAACGGGGACTTCTGTCACCGTCCGCTACCGCCATCATACTTATCTACCGGTAACCGTGTCATACTATACTGTGCTATATCAGACTATTATACCTTTATATACATATTACCGAACATCAGAACTCTTTTACCTTTCACACACGGCGGGGACGCGTGGATAGAAAACCCAACGGATAAACCGGGATCCGTAGATCCCGGCACAGTGACAGAATCAGATCCACCCAGCTGCCCTGACAGTGACAGAATCAGATCCGCCCAGCTGCCCTGACAGAGATAGAATCCTAGCAGCTGCCCTAACAGTCTGACAGTGATAGAACTAGATCCAACCAACTGACAGACTGTGGCTGCCAGCCACCAAAGACAAAGATGAGTCGAGAGAAAGGAACGACACCGCCGTGGACCCCGGACAACGATCTAACGATCCGCGAGGCCACGGCGGGACGATACGAACCCACGACGCCGGTCGATGCTACGCCGACCACGTCGACGCACGTTGACGCCATGTCGATAACGAGCGACCCGGCGAACCAAGATGTGGGGGGTCGTCTACAAAGAGAAATCGAGTCGGGAGGAGAAGAGGAAGACGAGTCGACGCGGAGCGAGGGTCGACGTACCGATGTCGCCGGCCAGCCACAGGCCGAGGACAACGAACGGTCCACCGGAACGGTGACGGTGGGGCCGTCGGTACGATGTCGGACCCGGAGAGACGGAAGAGAGGTCGGCGACGAGGACGTCGGGGTTTCTGATCGACTTCAATGAGCCTACCTCGCGACCAGGGAGCGACTGAGAGAGGCCAAAGGAGGGGCGAAGATAGACGAGGTGAGACTGAGGAGACGACTAGGTGAGTCGAACAGATACTTTGATTACCTAGTGCGTTCTGGGCAGGGAGAACTAGCCGAGGAGAGGGCGAGGGGAGTTGCCAACGAACTGATTGAACTATGGGAGTGTAGGGGTATGGAACCTAGCGTAGTGTACGTAGGGCCATACTTAGTCGATGCCCGGGGAGTAAAATTAGTGGGTTGGAAGAGACCTGAGGAGGGCGAATCCGAGGTTAACTCCGAGGATTCGGTCTCGTCGGTCGGAAGAAGTTCCGGGAAGCGGGGGAAAGTTGGTAGGATGGAGGGGCGACGGGAGTCTGTCGCAACCGATAAGTCTGCTACATCCTCCGCAAAAGAAAGAAGGGTGCGGGAGATAAATCTGACGTATAAAATAGAAATGGCGGCGAATAAGCAGAATGGGTTAGAGAGATAATTGAGGGATAAAACCGCATACTCAGAGAAGTTAGGAGAGTTGGCGAGGGAGTATAGAAAGAGAGTCGAGGAGCGTATGGAGCGGGAGATGAGAGTAGAGGATGAGCCGGCGAGGCGGTTTGAGATGGTTACGAGAGGGGTAGAGTTGGCCGTGCAGAGTGTACGAGAGGAGAGAGAGAGAGAGATAGAGGCAAAGCGTGAGCGGGATGATTTGCATGCCCGCCTAAGGGGGCTTATGCAATATCAAGCCAAACTGAAGTACCGACTAGAACTGGCGCGGTTGGGACTGTCAGAGAGTGAGACCCCACTTATAAGCACCGAGCGAGAAAACCAGAACTGGTGTAGCCGTACGGGCGGGGGGGGGGGGGTAATAGTAGTACGCTAGAAATAGTTAATATTAATAGTACCGTAGTAGATAACCCTAATCCCTTTATTACAGGAAATAATATTTTACCGGGTAGTAGTAATTTAAATTTAAATACAAATATTCTAAATAATAATTTCAATTCAAACCCGCAAAATAATTCGGATAATAATTTAAGTTTAGAGAATAGTAGTGATCTAAGTAATTTAAATAATTTAAATAATAATCCCGTTTCAAATTCTAATAATTTAATTGATTTAACAAATAATATTGGGAATGGTGCTATTAATATGAGCGTGTCGGACGTACATAACCCGGCAGACGGGGGCCTGGTAGGCCACGTGCTTAGTAGGCAGGAGGTGGCAGGGTTGAGCCAACCCGACGGCGGCCTGGTAGGCCACGTAGTTGGTAGGCAGGAGGTAGCGGGGTTGAGCCAACCCGAGGTGGGCCACGCAGTAGTAGAGAGAGAGGCGGGGGTGAATAGACCCAGCCGTAGTAAAGACAGTGCGTCGACTAGAGAGGGGTGTAGAGACGAAGTAAGAGATAGTGAAGTTAGATGTGGCGAGTGGGGGGGGGGGGGGCTACCGGCGTCCCACCACGTAAGACTAGTGGCGAGAGAGGGGGGGCAGATAATGCCCCACAAGAGGGGTGTAGAAGTGTAGCAAGAGGTAGTGAAGTTAGAAGTGGCGAGTGGGGGGGGGGGGGGGGGGCTACAGGAGCCCCACCACAGAAGATTAGTGGCGAGAGAAGGGGGGTAGAGAATGTCCGACAAGAGGAACGTGAAAGTGCAGTAAGAGATAGTGAAGTTAGAAGTGGCGGGTGGGGGGGGGGGGGGGGGCTACGGACACCCCACCGCGAGAGGTTAGTAGAGAGAGAGGGGGGGCAGAGAGTGTCCCACAGCCGTCAGCGGATAATGCGCGGGCCGAATCAGGAAAACCGCAACACCCGGCGACAGAGAGTAATAGGGGGATTGCGAGTGTCCCCGGCGGCGTGCGATCGAGTAGAGAGAGGCAGGTTGACGTCGCGAGAGGGCAGACGAAGCGTCGAGCCCGATTAGAAGAGGGAAGAAGAAGAGTGGAGTTTAACCGGGAGGTCGACGAGAGATCTCATGAGCCGGAATACTGCACTGAAAAGAGAAGAAGAGGAGATAGTAGAAAAGGTCTCGCCACGAACGATAGGAGTGCGAGGACGGATAACGGACCGTCGATAGTAGAGATGGAGTCAGGGAACCAGTGGGGTCGAACTTCGGGAGATTACCGTCGCCCCGGAGAAACGCCCCGCACGCCAAGAGAGGGGTACAGGAGGTACCAATACAAAGTCGAGAACAGGAGAAGGGATCGAAGAGAAGCTTCCCGACGGGATATAGCTGCCGATCGAGAATGCAGTAGTCGCGGGGAGATTCGAGATTCGCGAAGAATAAACTTCGGTTCGGAAGGGCACATGCAGACTGCAGGACATACTGTAGGCCTTACTGCACATACTATTATAGGCCATGCCGGGAGAGATAGAGTAGGCGATGGGGTAGCGCGAACGACGGGATAAAACCCGGAAGTCGCGGAGTACATACCGGTAGGTAGGCGAGAGGTAGGTAGGCCTATATCGGTACAGCAGCATGACTATAATACACAGGGACATAACATATACCCGGTTGAGGGGGATATTGCAGATAGATGGATGGGCCCCAATATATTAACATCAACCCCAGTACCAAACATAACACTGGTTGGGGGGGGACAGGGTGACATTCCCCCATTACAAAATATCCGCAGTATAAACAACCAAGAACATATAGGAGCAAGAACATCGAACTCCCTGGACGAGAACAGGTCGTGCGGACAGTCACCACCACACGCGGCCGTACAGGGGACTGCTAGTCCACAGTTAGCTGGTAGCAGGGCCACGCCGTGGCAGGGACAGGAAGAAAATAACACCAAAAATAAACACAATCCCAATATACCCAGTAGGCCGAGTCTAGACAATCGAAACATTAAATCGGTACATATAAACCTAAGCGCGATACGTGAAGGACTATACAGGAAACGCTATAATCCAGGATTCCAATGTCAATTACATCGGGACGGAACCCATAAGACCAGGAGTTGTAAGTACTGGCAAGCGTTGCCCAAACGAGATCGTGTAGCCTACACAGACGCAAACGGACTATGTCATCGATGTGTGGTAAAAGGACACAGATCCGGAGAGTGTTGGAAAGGGAGAGGATATGAAAGGACTAAACCAGGGGCAGAGAAGCCCATTAGCAAACATAAGGGAGTCGGGAAAGTAGAAGGAGGCGTGTTGCATACGCACGCGGGGCTGGCACGGTGCGAGGGGGCATTACATGGGCAGACACCGCGTATACCGAGGGACGAGCGGGGGTCGTCGAGGGCTTTAATGCCAGCGCACATACGAAGGGGGAGGCCAGCAGAGGTAGCACCGAAGAGAGTGTGGCGAAGAGTTAGAGGACGTATAGGAGGGCAGCGGGAGAGTGCCTACTGGAAGAAGGGGCACCTGAGAGTTTTTAGTCGTCCAAAGTTTTGGACTGAGGGGGGTGGGAATGAGGGCGAGACGCCCTTCCCACGCACAAAATATAAAATAATTATTTAATTAAAAATAAGAAAATAATTAAATAATAGAGTAGGTAGAAGTTAGGTAGTAAGAGTTAGTTAGTTAGTTAAAGGGTGGTACGTAGTACCGTTAGAGAGTAAGAGTTAGAGGGTATGCAGTACCGTTAGTGAGAGTAGAGTCAGAGAAGTTAGTAAGAAGGTACGCAGTACCGTTAGTGAGAGTAGAGTCAGAGAAGTTAGTAAGAAGGTACGTAGTACCGTTAGTTAGTGGAGTTAGAGAAGTTAGTTAGAGGGTACGTAGTACCGTTAGTTAGAGTAGTGAGAGGGTACGTAGTACCGTCAGTTAGAGAGTTAGTTAGAGGGTACGTAGTACCGCTAGTCAGTTAGAGAGTTAGTTAGAGGGTACGTAAGTACCGTTAGTTAGAGGAGAGTTAGAGGGTACGTAAGTACCGTTAGTCAGTTAGAGAGTTAGAGGGTACGTAAGTACCGCTAGTTAGTTAGAGGGTACGTAAGTACCGTTAGTTAGTTAGAGAGTTAGAGGGTACGTAAGTACCGCTAGTTAGAGGAGAGTTAGAGGGTACGTAGTACCGTTAGTTAGTTAGAATTAGAGGGTACGTAGTACCGTTAGTAGAGGGCACGGGCGTGATGACGTGTTTGATGTAAGAGCAGGGTATGTTAATTAGGGTGGGTGCCGGGCACAAGAGGTGCCGGGCACAAGAGGTGCCGGGCACAAAAAGAGTTAGTAGTAGAGTTAGTTGAGTTAGTAGTAGAGTTAGTTGAGTTAGTAGAGAGTTAGTGGAGTTAGTAGAGTTAGTAGAGAGTTAGTAGAGTTAGCAAGAGTTAGTAGTAGTTCACATAATTAACGTACCCGCTCTGCCGGCATTCAGAGCGTCACGTGCAGGCGAGTGGATGTAAAGGAAGTAAGTTAGAGATAGAGTAGAGTAGCAGAGAGGGCACATAGGGTGCCAGGTAGTAAAGTTAGAGATAGAGTAGAGTAGTAGAGAGGGCACATAGGGTGCCAGGTAGTAGAGTAGAGTGTTAGAGGTAGCAGAGAGGGCACATAGGGTGCCAGAGAGTAGAATAGTAGAGACGGGCACATAGGGTGCCAGGTAGTAGAGTTAGAGAGTTAGAGATAGAGTAGAGAGGGCACATAGGGTGCCAGGTAGTAGAGTAGAGTGTTAGAGGTAGCAGAGAGGGCACATAGGGTGCCAGAGAGGAGAATATTAGAGACGGGCACATAGGGTGCCAGGTAGTAGAGTTAGAGAGTTAGAGATAGAGTAGAGTAGTAGAGACGGGCACATAGGGTGCCAGGTAGTAGAGTTAGAGATAGAGTAGAGCAGTTGAGAGGGGTAGTAGAGTAGAGCAGAGAGGGCACATAGGGTGCCAGGTAGTAGAGCTAGAGAGGTAGTTGAGTAGTAGAAGGGCACATAGGGTGCCAGATAGTAGAGTGGTTGTGGGCACCGCAAGCGCCACGTAGTGAGAAGAGTGGGTAGAGTTAGGGAGTTCTAGTTAAAGGGCTAGAGAATTGGTAGACTTAGATGAGTCAAGTAGAGTTAGTAGAAGTAGAGAGCTAGTAGGAGTTAGTTAGACTTAGTAGTTCTAGTTAGAGTTAGTAGAAAGTTAGAGGCTTTAGTTAGAGCCAGAAGTAGTGAGAGTTAGCGGAGAGTAGAGTTAGTAGTTAGTAGAGTTAGATAGTTAGAGTTAGTAAGCAGTAGGTAGATGGTATGATAGCACAGGGGTAGCATTAGAGGTCAGGGCCTTAGAGAGTGGCAGAGATTAGAGAGGAGATAGTGAGAGAAGCTGTTGGCGAGAGGGAAGAGTGCGATTCAGGTGTGGGGAGAGGGTAAGAGCGAGTTGAGTCAGAGAGCGGAGTTAGAGTGGTGAGAGTGTTGGGGAAACAAAAATTGTGTGAGAGAAGCGCACGATCGGCCCGACACGAGACGCCAGAGGGTAGTGACATCATACCCATAGGGAGCGGCCTGGAAAGCCGACTCCGAAAAAATAGACCCACCCCACACCCGATACTAGATCGGGATCCAGCGGAATTGTAGCGCACTTTTTGGTGGATGCTATCTTCTCACCGGGAAGATAGCATGGGGGGGAGTGTTAGCTTATCCAATTCCGCTAACATGAACCCACAAAGTAAGCCGTTGAGCAATATTGGGAGCACGAGGTTGATTACCAATCAACCTCGGGTCAGCCCAGTAAACGGGGACAATACGCCCCAAAGGAGACACACACAATAAGGGTCAGGGGCCAAACCCCTAACAGAGAGAGAACAACAGGGGCAACGGGAAACACACCAGGGAAGGTGAAAGGGCGAGAAGTGGGATATTAGCCAATGGGGGGACAGCATCGACTAGGTACAGTAATATGGCCAACTGTGCAGTACATATATTACCTGTTGGTGCTTCCCTATTCAGTTTAGTTTACTCAGTCAGATCAGTAGGGTGGAACGGGGACTTCTGTCACCGTCCGCTACCGCCATCATACTTATCTACCAGTAACCGTGTCATACTATACTGTGCTATATCAGACTATTATACCTTTATACATATTACCGAACATCAGAACTCTTTTACCTTTCACACACGGCGGGGACGCGTGGATAGAAAACCCAACGGATAAACCGGGATCCGTAGATCCCGTCACAACATATGCCATCATCGACTCAATATGATCACTGGATGTCTCATGCTGCTCGAGGCGTGTATGAGCATGGGTCCAGTCACTGAATCCAGTTACAAGTTGTTGGTGACGCAGTGTACAAAAGAGCTTACAAACTAAACAGTATACATAACCATTGTATGGACTAAAGCACAACCATGTGCACTTGGAAGACTTTGTGTTCTTTAGCTTGCGTTCAAACATGCTCATACCACACTTCCGAGCTACTGAACGTCCTTCCTTCAGAACTGTCTGCACTGCGGACAGTTCAAGTGACTTTGGATCCTCATGCTGTAGCTTGGACACATTCAAGTTATCCACAGCATCAATTTGAACGTGTCAGTAAGTTTATCTGGCCACAGGCCGACATCACATTCAACAAGCAGCACTTTAGGTTCCATCTCTGGATCTTGCTGCACATCTATGTCTCCCTCTTGGACCTCACAGTCCGAGTCCGTACCTGGTAAATAACTGGAGCCAGCATCACATTGCGATTCCAAACCGTCATCACTCTCAACTTCACTTACTGCTGCACCTGTCACTGGTCCAAAGAAAGCTGTAAGTGGCTGTGTTCCTGCAATACCCGCAGATTCCTTGCATCTCCTCTCTTTACATTTTTCATGGCCAGACATTTGCTTTCTTTGCTTTCGTTTCTTTTCAATGTGTCGGTCTGCTGATCGGTCTGCCATAATTACAGTTAGCAAAACAGTACTGTATACATGTAGGTAGTGTACTGTAGACCTACTACTGTAAGTTGTACTCACAGACTGAACATCAAACTGAAACTTTATAGCTTATACGTGTAGGCCTACTCCTACTAGAGAATAACTGCAACATTTATGTACTAAACCACTGTTCTTTCTGTATACATGTAGTGTACTGTAGACGCATACTACTGTAAGTTGTACTCACAGACTGAACATCAACTGAAACTTTATAGCTTATACGTGTAGGCCTACTCCTACTAGTGAATAACTGAAACATTTATGCACTAAACCACCTATAGGGGCTGTTGCGCTGTCAGTCAGAGAGGTAACAGCCCATGGGGTAAGGATTTACCCATGGGGCGCTAACTATCAGATAGTCTGATACCAACTGTCAGACACAGTCTTTTTCAACTATCAGATAGATGATCGCCCAGTTACAAGTTGCCCGATAGTTGTATTTTTTAAACCCCGAGTGTTGTTGACGGAGTCTGTTACTTCTGAAATCGTTGGTCGTGGTGCCGGTGCCGGAATTCTGGCTTTGATTAAAAACACTGAACTGCTGAACGATGGCAGAATCTACGAAACCCGGCCGGATTCCTAATCCGAGGAGGCGACGGAGTCAATTAAACGTAACAATGAAACAATCGCGATGGACTGATAGAGTCTATTCAATGTATCCAGAACGATACAATGGCGGCGGGGTCTATTACAGTATTAAACACGCAACCAAAGCGATCAGATGATGGCGAAGTAATCTACAAAACAGAGAACGACAGGATGGCGATGGAGTTTCTGAGTTTATTAAACCCAGTAAGATGTGCATAGCGAAGCGATCGAGGCGGATAACGGAGTCTATTACAGTATTAAACATGCAACCAAAGCGATCAGACGATGGCGAAGTAATCTACAAAACAGAGAACGACAGGAAGGCGGTGGAGTTTATTAAACCCAGTAAGATGGTGCATAGCGAAGCGATCGAGACGGATAACGGAGTCTATTACAGTATTAAACCTGGAACGAAGACGGTGGAATCTATAGGCCTAAACCTGGAACAATGCGAACAAGGCTACTCTAAAGTTAGACTAGACTGGTTTGTGAGATTAACTTGCCAATACTAAACTCAATACAATTTGGTTTCTTCGAATTCCTAATAATATGTTTTAATCTTAATAATAAATTATTCAACATCAATTATTTTATAAGTTTTGTCAATGTATAAGATTGCTAAAGACTAAAGAGCTAACTTTAGGAAGATCTGCCTTATATTTTTAGAATTATTATAATAAATTTTTGTTATGTTTATAATGAATTGTATCTTTTGACAGACTACTTGATGTGCGACCGTGATAATAAAATTAAATGGTGCCGAAATATTTTCACTTACTTAAGTGCAGGGGGGGGGGGGGGGCAATCAATATTCTTCCCTCTCCAGGTGAAAATCGACGCAAATAACAGCTTGTTTACTACTAAAATAAAACTGCATCCTGTTCTATAGGAAAAAACATTATAAGGGAAACTTTAGCAAGTTGTGTTTATTTTAGCCGATAAACAAGATTACATGTTTACCAAGTTTGGTATAATTTAGTCAAAGATTGAATAAGTTACGATTTTAAATTATCAGTGGAGGGTGAAGGCGGCGGGCCAGGATTCAGTTATACTTGAATAAAGAATAGTGATTAAACCAAGGGATACGCGATATATGACACTGCTGTATAAGTTCATTGAATGACTGTTGATTTCGAAACATTTAATTCAAAACTATATAAATGTTAATATAATGTTTTTTGTAATAATTAACAGATGAATTATATTTCATTAATTTTTTTTTTTATCTAATCACATTATTAAATAACGAAGCACAGAAATAATACTAAGATTGAATATTTAATTGAAGGCACAGTACCGAATTGAATATTTGAATGGGAGAATCTTTTAGGCTCGTTAAGCCAAGGAATGCCTGTTCACCACCATGGGTGATCTTCCACAGTAAACCCTTCCACTCTGTTTCCCAAGTTGCCTTGGTTCCCAATCGACCACTGAAGGATGAAAGCCGGGGTTGGGCTAGGCTGCAGCATTTAAAGCACTGTGCCCAAACAGTACTGCCCCATCTAGGGATCGAACATTGAATATTTGAGATTGCATTAGATAGAATATTGAATATCTTCGTCCGTCATCCCGTTGGTGACTGCATTGGCATCATTTCGACAGTTTCGATTGGTTTCGGCTCTTCAGTCCCCGAATAGACTGATGGTCGGCGTGGTTGCTGTCCCCATGACTGAGGCTGCATTGCCAACCAAAATTGCCATCTCCAGGCGTTGGAGCAGAAACTGGTGTGACCGCGGTTCGTGGGTGGCACTGTGGAGACGAGCCCCGATCTCCCAGAGGAAGGTGGATGTCTCTGGACCAGGGCGGCCAAAGGTCCCAAAGGCCACGGGGTGAAATAAATGGCCCCGGTCCATTAGGTCGCGATACTTATAGTTTTTAATGCGCTCCGCCCCCTTAGCTGAGTGCCCCTCGGCAATGATGGTTTGTTGAAGGTGGCTGGGGGCCAGTGGATCTAGTAATAATTAACGCAAAGATATGATTAGGTAGGCCTACGTGATATTACTGTATTAATTTCTCAAACCAATCCTCCATTGACGTCAAATATATCCAATTTCTCAATCCATACTAATCCGTATGTAATAATGCAGTAATGTACACTGTAATGCAATACCGGTAATGTCAATGTCCATGTCCAACCAAACAATGCGTTGAGTGTTATCGGACCAGCCTCCGAGAAATGTTAGGCTAACGGCACCTCGTGCCTCGCTCTGTTGCATCAGTTTTTGTAGTGGTCAGGTGGTCTAGTTCCAGGCTACCAGAATCCGTTAGGCCTAGTGCATGATATAGAATCAGCACATCCTGACATCTGTGCAATTCCTGAACTCAGGCGAGCATTTTACAGATGGTGGTCTAATTTATATGGTCTTGTACCGCGAAACCGTGTATTATTTACAGACGTAGGCTAAATTTCGGGTCTTGTACCGTGCACAGTACTGGTGGGCCTACACAGCTACTGCTATTTTGCCTAATACAGGTCCCAGAGGTAAATCCTTACCCCACAGGCTGTTACCTCTCTGACTGACAGCGCAACAGCCCTCTCTCCTAAACCACTGTCCTTTCCTGTAAGTTATTCTGTTAATTTTTTTCATAATTTTTGAGTGTTGAGTGGTGGAGGCCCCTCAGTGGCAGAGGCCCTTGAGCACGTGCACACTGTGCGCATTGGGTAATCCAGCACTGCTCAGAACCGTCGGCCCTCATAAAGGATCAGCAACTGAACTTCCTACACCGAATGAATGCCTCTCAGAACTGTCGGCGCTCATAAAGGATCGGCAACTGAACTTCCTACACCGAATGAATGCCTCTCAGAACCGTCGGCCCTCAAAGGATCGGCAACTGAACTTCCTACACCAACTGAATGCCTCTCAGAACCGTCGGCCCTCATAAAGGATCGGCAACTGAACTTCCTACACCGAATGGACACCTCACAGAACCGTCGGCCTTCATAAAGGATCGGCAACTGAACTTCCTACGCCGAATAAACACCTCTCAGAACCGTAGGCCCTCATAAAGGATCGGCAACTGAACTTCCTACACCGAATGAATGCCTCCCTGAACCGTCGGCCCTCATAAAGGATCGGCAACTGAACTTCCTACACCGAATGGACACCTCACAGAACCGTCGGCCTTCATAAAGGATCGGCAACTGAACTTCCTACGCCGAATAAACACCTCTCAGAACCGTAGGCCCTCATAAAGGATCGGCAACTGAACTTCCTACACCGAATGAACCCTGCAAACAATGTATTGTTAAAAAGCTGTTATTAAAATGTTATTTAATGACATAGATAACATTATTTCAAATTGTTAGATTAATGGTAAAAAAACTGTAAATTGGCCAAGAAATATGACGTTATATACTAACGTTATTATTTCGTTTTTAATAACATTAAAATAACAAAGCCAGGATGGTTACATATATCATTACTTTTATGTTATTCCTCATCATTATTATTGTGTTTTTATTGACATTAAAATAACAACGGCGTAATGTTTATTTAGATCGTTAATTTTATGTTATTTCTTAACATAAAAATATTGTTTGCTAAAAACGTAACATTATACGTACATTTAAGCCCTTCTCTCATGTTTTATGGTTGGTTCGCTTGCTCAAACTAATAATCCCCCTCCATTGCCGTTCCTTATATCGTTCTTTATAATTGCCAAACCCTTTATTGAATAATTAATTAATAATTTCCCTATGCATGTTGATATGGTAGTGGCAGGCTACAATCTCTAACACAGTTTGATTGAATACAATTTTGTTGTAGGCAATTGTATGCAAATTAATAACAATTAAAACGTTTAACATGAATTGAATTTTTTGTATAATGACCAGTCAGGAACAAATAATGAAATAAACAGCAAAATCAAAGTAAAATATCGCAGAATAAGTAAAACAACAAATATATGGCTGTATGGCCCATTATGTAAATGGTTTTGATATTTCGGTTAAAGTTAATTACAGACTTAAAAAGAATATGTTTATGACGTAATAATAAGTGACAACAACGTAATGAATTGCATCAATTAAAATACTTTGAGTTAATATTATTCACTAGATTTATAGATCTAATTTGTAGACTATATAAAATAATGTACATAGTGGGTTTAATAAATAATACCTCACAACAATGTTAAATTATTAAAAGGAGCAGGTTACAGTTGGCTACAGAGGCACATTATTATATCCTACGGGTAAACAAAAAAAAACAGGTTACAGATTTATTTCTGGGAGAGTAATCAGTACTTATTTGAATCGATATCTCCCTGGAGAGGGATGATTTTGATTGCATCGCAAATCCTCTCTATCTGAACAAATCATATTTAAAAAATTAAATGTTAATTATAATTATAGCTGAGTGAGCTTCATTTATTAAACTGTAAAAATAAATCAATAGGCCTAGGCCCTACAAAAGTACAATCTAAAAACTGAAACAATAAATAGTTTGTAATAACAGTTAATGTGAAGTTTTCAAATCGAAATCGAATCGAAAGTTTTGTAGTAATGCTGTCCCTGTGCCCTGCCCCTTCAACTGAAAACTGGGACCTCCCAATAATAAGAATTCCAATCTTTAGTCCTCGGCTGTTGAAATCCACCATCAGTACAGACAAATAAGTCAATCCTCCACCTGTCAGTTCTGGTTTAAGGGGACTTTCTGGTCCTGGCAGACTTGAATTCTGTAATTGGTAGGTCTAATGCAGTAATGTGTGAATCCAGAGGGTAAAGGCTAACTCGCATTCAGGTAGATATGTTTTATTTATGAGTTCAGGTTAAATAAATCACAAAACCAAAACTATAAAACCAAAAATATAAGCTACTGTACAGAGCAGTAGGCCTGCAGTAACTACACTACAGTAATATAGAGATAGGCCTTGCAGTACAGCAGTATAACAATACATATACACAATAAACATTGAATACAGGCATGACAGAATGAGTATTGTACAACATACCATACTGTATACCATTTACATGTGGAAAATTCCTCCATTACCGCGAATTTTAAAATTAGCCAATCATCAATCTCAGATTGGATAATAGAAGTGACAGCGTCTATCGCATAATGTTTATTTTATGTGACAAAATAACATTGTTCTGATATGTAACAAACCATGTTCTTAAAATGTTAGAACTAAACACTTATAAAACATTTTTGACTAATGTTTATGTTCTCACATTATAATTACGTTTTTTTAACATCAACAGTTATCATTTATTTAATGTCTGACAAAGACATTATAGAGTAATGTTAAAATAACATATATTGAACATCTAAATATTCTATCAAACAAGGGAATAACATTTATCAACATTTATAACAAATTAATGATGTTTTTCTGACATTCCTTGAAAGTAAATTGTTTGCAGGGAATGCCTCTCAGAACCATCGGCCCTCATAAAGGATCGGCAACTGAACTTCCTACACCGAATGAATGCCTCTCAGAACCGTTGGCCCTCATAAAGGATCGGCAACTGAACTTCCTACACCGTATGAACGCCTCCCAGAATAGTAGGCCCTCATAAAGGATCGGCAACTGAACTTCCTACACTGAATGAATGCCTCTCAGAACCGTCAGCCCTCATAAAGGATCAGCAACTGAACTTCCTACACCAAATGAACGCCTCTCAGAACCGTCGGCCCTCATAAAGGATCGGTAACTGAACTTCCTACGCCGAATGAACGCCTCTCAGAACCGTCGGCCGTCAAAGGATCGGCAACTGAACTTCCTACACCGAATGAATGCCTCTCAGAACCGTCGGCCCTCATAAAGGATCGGCAACTGAACTTCCTACACCGAATGAATGCCTCTCAGAACCGTCGGCCCTCAAAGGATCGGCAACTGAACTTCCTACACCGAATGAATGCCTCTCAGAACCGTCGGCCCTCATAAAGGATCGGCAACTGAACTTCCTACACCGAATGAATGCCTCTCAGAACCATCAGCCCTCAAAGGATCGGCAACTGAACTTCCTACACCGAAGGAATGCCTCTCAGAACCGTCGGCCCTCAAAGGATCGGCAACTGAACTTCCTGCACCGAATGAATGTCTCTCAGAACCATCAGCCCTCATAAAGGATCGGCAACTGAACTTCCTACGCCAAATGAACGCCTCTCAGAACCATCAGCCCTCATAAAGGATCGGAAACTGAACTTCCTACACCGAATGAGCACCTCTCAGAACCATCGGCCCTCATAAAGGATCAGCAACTGAACTTCCTACACCGAATGAATGCCTCTCAGAACTGTCGGCCTTCATAAAGGATCGGTAACTGAACTTCCTACACCGAATGAATGCCTCTCAGAACCGTCGGCCCTCATAAAGGATCGGCAACTGAACTTCCTACACCGTATGAACGCCTCCCAGAATAGTAGGCCCTCATAAAGGATCGGCAACTGAACTTCCTACACCGAATGAATGCCTCTCAGAACCGTCGGCCCTCATAAAGGATCGGCAACTGAACTTCCTACACCAAATGAATGTCTCTCAGAACCAGCGGCCCTCATAAAGGATCGGCAACTGAACTTCCTACACTGAATGAATGCCTCTGAGAACCGTTGGCCCTCATAAAGGATCGGCAACTGAACTTCCTACACCGAATGAACGCCTCTCATAACCGTCAGCCCTCATAAAGGATCTGCAACTGAACTTCCTACACCAAATGAATGCCTCTCAGAACCATCAGCCCTCAAAGGATCGGCAACTGAACTTCCTACACCGAAGGAATGCCTCTCAGAACCGTCGGCCCT
The DNA here is from genome assembly GCA_032718475.1 of Nemertoderma westbladi. Lineage (NCBI taxonomy): Eukaryota > Metazoa > Xenacoelomorpha > Nemertodermatida > Nemertodermatidae > Nemertoderma > Nemertoderma westbladi. The sequence goes on from JAUCBJ010007193.1 coordinate 17,784, forward strand.
CAAAGGATCGGCAACTGAACTTCCTGCACCGAATGAATGTCTCTCAGAACCATCGGCCCTCATAAAGGATCGGCAACTGAACTTCCTACGCCAAATGAACGCCTCTCAGAACCATCAGCCCTCATAAAGGATCGGCAACTGAACTTCCTACGCCGAATGAACGCCTCTCAGAACCGTCGGCCCTCAAAGGATCGGCAACTGAACTTCCTACACCGAATGAATGCCTCTCAGAACCGTCGGCCCTCATAAAGGATCGGCAACTGAACTTCCTACACCGAATGAATGCCTCTCAGAACCGTCGGCCCTCAAAGGATCGGCAACTGAACTTCCTACACCGAATGAATGCCTCTCAGAACCGTCGGCCCTCATAAAGGATCGGCAACTGAACTTCCTACACCGAATGAATGCCTCTCAGAACCGTTGGCCCTCATAAAGGATCGGCAACTGAACTTCCTACACCGAATGAATGCCTCTGAGAACCGTTGGCCCTCATAAAGGATCAGCAACTGAACTTCCTACACCGAATGAATGCCTCTCATAACCGTCGGCCCTCATAAAGGATCTGCAACTGAACTTCCTACACCAAATGAATGCCTCTCAGAACCATCAGCCCTCAAAGGATCGGCAACTGAACTTCCTACACCGAAGGAATGCCTCTCAGAACCGTCGGCCCTCAAAGGATCGGCATCTGAACTTCCTGCACCGAATGAATGTCTCTCAGAACCATCGGCCCTCATAAAGGATCGGCAACTGAACTTCCTACACCGAATGAATGCCTCTGAGAACCGTTGGCCCTCATAAAGGATCGGCAACTGAACTTCCTACACCGAATGAACGCCTCTCATAACCGTCGGCCCTCATAAAGGATTGGCAACCGAACTTCCTACGCCGAATGAATGCCTCTCAGAACCGTCGGCCCTCATAAAGGATCGGCAACTGAACTTCCTACACCGAATGAATGCCTCTCAGAACCGTCGGCCCTCATAAAGGATCGGCAACTGAACTTCCTACACCGAATGAATGCCTCTGAGAACCGTTGGCCCTCATAAAGGATCGGCAACTGAACTTCCTACACCAAATGAACGCCTCTCAGAACCGTCGGCCCTCATAAAGGATTGGCAACCGAACTTCCTACGCCGAATGAATGCCTCTCAGAACCGTCGGCCCTCATAAAGGATCGGCAACTGAACTTCCTACACCGAATGAACGCCTCTCAGAACCATCAGCCCTCATAAAGGATCGGCAACTGAACTTCCTACACCAAAAGAATGCCTCTCAGAACCGTCGGCCCTCAAAGGATCGGCAACTGAACTTCCTACACCGAATGAATGCCTCTCAGAACCTTCGGCCCTCATAAAGGATCGGCAACTGAACTTCCTACACCGAATGAATGCCTCTCAGAACCGTCGGCCCTCAAAGGATCAGCAACTGAACTTCCTACACCGAATGAATGCCTCTCAGAACCGTCGGCCCTCATAAAGGATCGGCAACTGAACTTCCTACACCGAATGAATGCCTCTGAGAACCGTTGGCCCTCATAAAGGATCGGCAACTGAACTTCCTACACCGAATGAACGCCTCTCATAACCGTCGGCCCTCATAAAGGATCGGCAACTGAACTTCCTACACCAAATGAATGCCTCTCAGAACCATCAGCCCTCAAAGGATCGGCAACTGAACTTCCTACACCAAAATAATGCCTCTCAGAACCGTCGGCCCTCAAAGGATCAGCAACTGAACTTCCTACACCAAATGAACGCCTCTCAGAACCATCGGCCCTCATAAAGGATTGGCAACTGAACTTCCTACACCGAATGAATGCCTCTCAGAACCGTCGGCCCTCACTTTGAACTCTAACTTCTCACTCTAACTCCATTTACTCTATCTAACTTCACTCTGCTCTATCTCACCCTCGGACCTCTCTGTCCCTTACTCTCTCTCTCTCTCTCTCTCTCTCACTACTCGCTCCCCACACTTGAATTGCACTCGTCTGCACTCTCTCACGCGCCCACACCACCTCTCAATATCTTCTCCCGTCTGTGCTATTATCATTCTTACTTACTACTTACTTGCTACTTACTACTTACTTCTTCACTCTACTAACTCTGCTAACTTTATTAACTATACTAACTCTACTAACCCTCTTACTCTCTACTAACTCTCCACCTCTACTAACGGTACCGTCCTACTCTCTTTCTACGTGGCGCTTTCGGTGCCCACCACCCCTCTACTCTCTTTCTACGTGGCGCTTTCGGTGCCCACAACATCTCTACTACTACTTTCCATGTAGCGCTTCCGGTGCCCACAACCCCTCTGCTACTACTCGTGGTATGTCAATATACCACACTCCCTTACTGCCTACTTCTAACGGTACTACGTACCCCTCTACTCCCGTGGTATGTTTATATACCACACTCCCTAATCTGCCTGCTTCTAACTAACTCCTCTTACTTTCTCTTACTCTTACTAGCTTCTACTAACTTTCTTACTACTTACTGTCTAACTATCTACTAACTATCTGACTATCTATCTACTTATTTTATTATTTATTATTTATTTTATTTTAATTTCTTATTTGTGTGGGAAGGGCGTCTCGCCCTCATTCCCACCCCCCTCTGTCCAACATTCGGACAACTAAACTCTAAGGTGCCCCTTGATCTTCCATCGTTCCTTCCAGGAGGCATTCTCCCACTGCCCCCCTGTAGCTCCTCTTATTCTTCATCCCACTCTCCTCGTCAATTCCAACTCTCTAGGAATTGATTCTCCCTCTTCTGCCACCCTAAAATCGGGTCTCTCTGCCACCTTCTTAACTTCCTCATCTCCTGCAGCAAAATGCCACCCTTCATCTGGTCGTCGCCTGCCGGTAGAATGAAAAGAAATCGGAAGAATAGATAAAACAGAACGGACAGTACTAATCCTATCCCTTTCCACCCTGTCTTCTTACTCGACCTCCCCCTTTTCGGTATGCCTCTCAACCGGACCGGTGTCTCTTCCGGGCACTCCTCTGGACACTCCTCCGGACTGTTGTCCTCCGGACATCTCGCCGTCCACTCCTCTCCATCCCCATACCGATACTTGATGGGAACATCCTTGTTCCATCCCATTGTCTCTAAGTCTTCCGCGTCGAATCCTTCTCCTCCGCCCATTCTCTTGCTGTTACTTCTCCTTCTAGCTTATCTACCATCTCTAGTTTCTTCTCTGCGTCCTCAATGGTGCCTGGTAGCATGCACCCTGATGTCTCCGACACCCTGGATGGAATCTTGGTTTTAATTGGGCCGCTAAGCGTCCATCCGAACGGCGTGAGAATCGCCGTTGGATCCCGCTGTCTGTCTTCCCCGAAGATCGTCTGTACTCTTTCGTGGGCCGTCAGGCAGTCCATACCCACTATGATGGATACCTTCGAGATGTCCACTTCCGGTATTGAGAAATCGATATCGTCCAGGAACCGGTATTGCTCGACCTCGATGTTAGTTGGTCTCCTGGCATTTATATTGATCGATTCTATTATCTGTATGGGGTCGATGGTTGCCCCTTAGTCACATCCCGGTGCTATTGCTGATATCTTGCACCGTCCCGTCCTCATCTCCAGGACCTCATCCTTACTCGAGATGGTAGTTACCGCCATCTTACTCGGCCTCGTCTGAAACCCTATCTCCTCGGCCACCCAATTCTCCACCAGCGTGAAGGCTGCTCCGCTGTCGACCAGCATCAATGTTGTGACTGATCGGCCACCCCTTCCTGTTATCTTCACTGGTACTACCCCGAGTAGTACTTTCCTCTTTCTTCTTGCTCCTGTCGTGCTCGTAGCCATTGTTTGGCCTCCAGTCTCATCGTCTCCTATTGCTGTTTCTCTACACTCTCCAGATCTGTGTCCTTCTACCACGCATCGATGACATAGTCCGTTTGCATCCGCGTAGGCTACACGATCTTGTTTGGGCAACGCTTGCCAGTGCTTACAACTCATGGTCTTATGGGTTCCGTCCCTATGAAATTGACATTCGAATCCTGGATTGTAGCGTTCCCTGTATAGTCCTTCACGTATCGCGCGTAGGTTTATATCTACCAATTTAGTGTTTTGGTTATTTGGACTCGGCCTACAGGGTGTGTTGGGATTTTGTTTGTTCGTGGTGTTATTTTCTTTCTGTCCCTGCCACGGTGCGGCCCTACTCACCACTAACTGTGGGCTTGTAGCCCCCTGTGTGGCCGCGTGTGGTAGCGACTGTCTTAGTCTCGGAAAAGGATCTGCCGGATTATGTTAGGGTTTAGGCCTGTTGTATTCGGTCTTTGGCGCCTTCCCCAAACTATCCTCACTATAGACTGGGTCTGTAATCAACTCTGCTTCATAGTTGAGGAAGTTCAACATTTCCTCTAAGCCCGGTTCCGCACCTTTCTTCTTCCGGGTGGAGAAGGCGATCTTCCTCCACTGGATCGGCAACTGAACATCCTACGCCGAATGAATGCCTCTCAGAACCGTCGGCCCTCATAAAGGATCGGCAACTGAACATCCTACGCCGAATGAATGCCTCTCAGAACCGTCGGCCCTCATAAAGGATCAGCAACTGAACTTCCTACACCAAATGAACGCCTCTCAGAACCATCAGCCCTCATAAAGGATTGGCAACTGAACTTCCTACACCAAATGAATGCCTCTCAGAACCGTCGGCCCTCATAAAGGATCAGCAACTGAACTTCCTACACCAAATGAACGCCTCTCAGAACCGTCGGCCCTCCCTCATAAAGGATCGGCAACTGAACTTCCTACACCAAATGAACGCCTCTCAGAACCGTCGGCCCTCATAAAGGTTCGGCAACTGAACTTCCTACGCCGAATGAACGCCTCTCAGAACCGTCGGCCCTCATAAAGCACCAGTGTCTGGACCAGTATCTGTACCAGGTGTCTGCCACAGTGTCTGAACCAGTGTCTGCATCATGTTTCTGCACCAGGTATCTGAATCTGTACCAGTGTCTGGACCAGGTAGATGTCTGCATCAGGTGTCTGTACCAGTGTCTTTACAAGGTGTCTGCACCAGTGCCTGCACCAGTGTCTGGGCCAGGTGGGTGTTTGAACCGGTGTCTGCACCAGTGTCTGTACCAGGTGTCTGCACCAGTGCCAGCACCAGTGTCTGGACCAGGTGGGTGTTTGAACCGGTGTCTGCACCAGTGTCTGAACCAGGTGTCTGCACCAAGTGTCTGCATCAGGTGTCTGGACCTGGTAGGTGTCTGCACCAGTGTTTGCATAAAGTTTCTGTACCAGGTGTCTGCATCACTGTCTCACCACGTGTCTACATCAGGACTCTGCACCAGGTGTATGTACCAGTAGTGTCTGCACCAGGTGTCTTCACCAGGTGTCTGCACCATGAGTCTGCACCAATGTCTGCACCAGTGTCTGCATCAGGTGTCTGCAGCAGTGTCTGAGCTAGAGTCTGCACCAGGTGTCTGCATCAGGTGTCTGCACCAGTGTCTGCATCGGGTGTCTGCACCAAGTGTCTGCATCAGGTGCCTGGACCTGGTAGGTGCCCCCCCCCCCTTAAGAGACATCTCCAGAAAGTCGTGGACTATCCACCATGCTTATTTACTCCATGAGACCGCCAAACTGGCCAAAGCACAACAATATGCACTAGCTGGTCCTCACGGCGAAACCAATGTCCTACAAAGCGGAGGCGGCTTTGTTCTAGAGATTTGGTTCTAACGAAGCAAACCAGCTTCTGAAGTGGAGATACTACTACTAGGATCGGCATGCTGCATTGCAGCTGCATTTTTAAGAATGCTGTGCCGTCTTATCGACAAAATTGCACCGCCACAACTCCCTATCACACATGACATTTGCTAGATCATCCGCATCTTCAAGGCCAGTGTCCTTTAAGATGCATCTCAAGAAAGTCATGGGCTGTCCACCATGCTTATTCACTCCATGAGGCTGCCAAAGTACAAGATTATGCACTGGTTGGTCCTCACGGCGAAAGCAATGTCCTGCAAAGCGGAGGCGATTTTGTTCTAGTGTCAAGCTTGGGGGAACCAATGAGACACCTCCAATGTTATATAGTGTCTGGTTGGAGATGTGTGCATTGTACTCGACACAATGAACCCGGCGTAGCATTCTTGTGAATGTGCCATCCACAGATTTGGTGTCCTCAGCTGTTAGAGCCCAGCATGGACTCCCATAGAGGAGTACTGGAACTACTGCTGCTCTAAATAATCGGACCTTAAGTTTCCGATTAATTCTCGGTGACTTCCAAATCATGGAAAGCCTATTCAAGGCTGCCCATGCCTTTCCCTTACGTATTCGAAGGTCCCCACCTGACTTCCGGATCCATGATCCCAGGTAAAAGAAGTCATCCACATGCTCAAGCATACCATCTTTTGAGCTTATGCTCATCCGATCAGAGACTTGCTGAGGACTTTCAAAGTTAACTTAAAAGTTAACTTTCAAAATGTTGGTCTTTCTGGAGTTAATAAAAAGACCAACACTAGAAGCAGCATGTACTAATGAGCTGAGGAGCCGTTGGGCTCCCTCTAGTGATTCTGAGAGTACTCCTAAGTCATCTGCAAAGTCTAGATCAGTTAGGTACTTGGCAGGATTTCCTCGACTTCTGGAGCCAGTAGGTGGAGTTATCATCACCCCATCATCATTATGATGATCTAAGGACATGCGTAGAACATAGTCAACCACAATTATGAACAAGAATGGTGCAAGTGTGTCTCCCTGGAGGACGCCCCATAACACTTCAAATGGTTCTGTGTCACCGTCAACAGTAGACACAAATGTTGTCGAACCATCGTATACTGATCTGATTGCTGCAATAATTTCATCAGGAATCCCATATAATGAAAGTATGCTGAACATACGTGAGCGAGAGACTGAATCAAAGGCCTTGAAGAAGTCAACAAAGATAACAGCCAGATGCCTGTCTTTCTTTATTGATAACTCTTCAATTATCCTTCTAAGTGCCAAAATGGACTCCATGGTCCCACGACCTTTACGGAACCCATTCTGATTTCCACGGAGCAGTCTCTCAATGGGATCCCTGATGCGATTTAATAGAATTATATTGTATAGCTTTGGAGCAATCGAGATCAATGAGATTCCCTGAAAAGAACCATAGAGTGTTAGGTTGCCCTTCTTGGGAACTGGCACCAACTTATTTGTTTTCATTTCTTGTGGGACTCTTGTTGTTCGGTACATGTCTACTATGATGGGATAGATGAGCTTTAAACCACCATGCTTATTTACTCCATGAGACCGCCAAACTGGCCAAAGCACAACAATATGCACTAGCTGGTCCTCACGGCGAAACCAATGTCCTACAAAGCGGAGGCGGCTTTGTTCTAGAGATTTGGTTCTAACGAAGCAAATCAGCTTCTGAAGTGGAGATGATTTGTTAACAAATATTGGCGATTTGAGTTTCTGAATCGTAAAGATTTAAACATATTAATTCAAAAATACATCAATACCAACAGCAAATAACCACAGAATCGTATTTATCTGAAAAAATGTGAAATTGTAACAATTTAAAACTTAGAGTTGAGTTATTTATAACATTGATTACAGGTAAACTAAATAGGAAAGTTTCTTAAAACAAATATTACAAAATATAATATGATATTACATTCCTGAATTAGATGACGGCCGTTCTGTTTAGCGAATTAAGTACCGGTATATATAACAGAAACAGCTAAGTAAAATATGTTAAACTAATATTATTGCACTGGCTATATTGGGTTCCCAGTTGAGTTTCAAGTAGTAGAAGGAGACCGGAAGTTATATAAAACATTCGGAAGTGACGTAATAGGAAACTGCGGAAGTGACGTAATAGGAAACTACGGAAGTGACGTAATAGGAAACTGCGGAAGTGGCGTAATAGGAAACTGCGGAAGTGGCGTAATAGTGAACTACGGAAATGACGTAATAGTGAACTACGGAAGTGACGTAATAGTGAACTACGGAAGTGACGTAATAGTGAACTACGGAAGTGGAGTAATAGTGAACTACGGAAGTGACGTAATAGTGAACTACGGAAGTGGAGTAATAGTGAACTCCGGAAGTGACGTAATAGAGAACTACGGAAGTGACGTAATAGTGAACTCCGGAAGTGACGTAATAGTGAACTACGGAAGTGACGTAATAGTGAACTACGGAAGTGACGTAATAGTGAACTACGGAAGTGGAGTAATAGTGAACTCCGGAAGTGACGTAATAGTGAACTACGGAAGTGACGTAATAGTGAACTACGGAAGTGACGTAATAGTGAACTACGGAAGTGGAATAATAGTGAACTACGGAAGTTACGTAATAGTGAACTACGGAAGTGACGTAATAGTGAACTACGGAAGTGACGCAATAGTGAACTACGGAAGTGACGTAATAGTGAACTACGGAAGTGAGGTAACATGACAGTTCCTTGTATTTTGAACGGTTGCTAGGCAACAACATCACGCGGTCTCCGTGGGAACCACAGTTTCCTCCGCGTTGCCTTGGATATCATCGTCGGTTGTGGTATCGGCAGACTTCAGCTTCTTTAAGGGAGAAACCTTCTCCCCGCTAGGGGCGCTACGTTTAGTTGCGTCACCGGCACCGCCTGCAAACAACTAGGTATAATAATAAGAAAAGATACACCCCTGCTGGGGGAAATAGATGTTAAAATAAATAACTAAATAAAAGGGCACCATTGCAGTACTAAAATATTATTATGCAGTAAAATAAAGTTAGGGGAGACGGTTCGGGTGTTAGCAATAAGTAAGGTTAGATGGTTCGGGTGTTAGAAATCAGTTAGGTTAGATGGTTCGGGTGTTAGCAATCAGTTAGGTGAGACGGTTCGGGGTGTTAACAATCAGTTAGGAGAGATGGTTCGGGTGTTAGCAATCAGTTAGGTGAGATGGTTCGGGTGTTAGCAATCAGTTAGGTGAGATGGTTCGGGTGTTAGCAATCAGTTAGGAGAGATGGTTCGGGTGTTAGCAATCAGTTAGGTGAGATGGTTCGGGTGTTAGCAATCAGTTAGGAGAGACGGTTCGCGTGTTAGCAATCAGTTAGGTGAGATGGTTCGGGTGTTAGCAATCAGTTAGGTGAGATGGTTCGGGTGTTAGCAATCAGTTAGGTGAGATGGTTCGGGTGTTAGCAATCAGTTAGGAGAGACGGTTCGGGTGTTAGCAATCAGTTAGGTGAGATGGTTCGGGTGTTAGCAATCAGTTAGGTGAGATGGTTCGGGTGTTAGCAATCAGTTAGGTGAGACGGTTCGGGTGTTAGCAATCAGTTAGGAGAGATGGTTCGGGTGTTAGCAATCAGTTAGGTGAGACGGATCGGGTGTTAGCAATCAGTTAGGAGAGACGGTTCGGGTGTTGGCAATCAGTTAGGTGAGATGGTTCGGGTGTTAGCAATCAGTTAGGAGAGATGGTTCGGGTGTTAGCAATCAGTTAGGTGAGATGGTTCGGGTGTTAGCAATCAGTTAGGTGAGATGGTTCGGGTGTTAGCAATCAGTTAGGTGAGACGGTTCGGGTGTTAGCAATCAGATAGGAGATATGGTTCGGGTGTTAGCAATCAGTTAGGTGAGATGGTTCGGGTGTTAGCAATCAGTTAGGAGAGACGGTTCGGGTGTTAGCAATCAGTTAGGAGAGACGGTTCGGGTGTTAGCAATCAGTTAGGTGAGATGGTTCGGGTGTTAGCAATCAGTTAGGTGAGATGGTTCGGGTGTTAGCAATCAGTTAGGTGAGATGGTTCGGGTGTTAGCAATCAGTTAGGTGAGATGGTTCGGGTGTTAGCAATCAGTTAGGTGAGATGGTTCGGGTGTTAGCAATCAGTTAGGTGAGATGGTTCGGGTGTTAGCAATCAGTTAGGTGAGATGGTTCGGGTGTTAGCAATCAGTTAGGTGAGATGGTTCGGGTGTTAGCAATCAGTTAGGTGAGACGGTTCGGGTGTTAGCAATCAGTTAGGTTAGATGGTTCGGGTGTTAGCAATCAGTTAGGTGAGACGGTTCGGGTGTTAACAATCAGTTAGGAGAGATGGTTCGGGTGTTAGCAATCAGTTAGGTGAGATGGTTCGGGTGTTAGCAATCAGTTAGGTGAGATGGTTCGGGTGTTAGCAATCAGTTAGGTGAGATGGTTCGGGTGTTAGCAATCAGTTAGGTGAGATGGTTCGGGTGTTAGCAATCAGTTAGGTGAGATGGTTCGGGTGTTAGCAATCAGTTAGGTGAGATGGTTCGGGTGTTAGCAATCAGTTAGGTGAGATGGTTCGGGTGTTAGCAATCAGTTAGGTGAGATGGTTCGGGTGTTAGCAATCAGTTAGGTGAGATGGTTCGGGTGTTAGCAATCAGTTAGGTGAGATGGTTCGGGTGTTAGCAATCAGTTAGGTGAGATGGTTCGGGTGTTAGCAATCAGTTAGGTGAGATGGTTCGGGTGTTAGCAATCAGTTAGGTGAGATGGTTCGGGTGTTAGCAATCAGTTAGGTGAGATGGTTCGGGTGTTAGCAATCAGTTAGGTGAGATGGTTCGGGTGTTAGCAATCAGTTAGGTGAGATGGTTCGGGTGTTAGCAATCAGTTAGGTGAGATGGTTCGGGTGTTAGCAATCAGTTAGGTGAGATGGTTCGGGTGTTAGCAATCAGTTAGGTGAGATGGTTCGGGTGTTAGCAATCAGTTAGGTGGGACGGATCGGGTGTTAGCAATCAGTTAGGATAGACGGTTCGGGTGTTAGCAATCAGTTAGGAGAGACGGTTCGGGTGTTAGCAATCAGTTAGGTGAGATGGTTCGGGTGTTAGCAATCAGTTAGGTGAGATGGTTCGGGTGTTAGCAATCAGTTAGGTGAGATGGTTCGGGTGTTAGCAATCAGTTAGGTGAGATGGTTCGGGTGTTAGCAATCAGTTAGGTAGGAGAGACGGTTCGGGTGTTAGCAATCAGTTAGGTGAGACGGTTCGGGTGTTAGCAATCAGTTAGGTGAGACGGTTCGGGTGTTACCAATCAGTTAGGTTAGACGGTTCGGGTGTTAGCAATCAGTTAGGTGAGATGGTTCGGGTGTTAGCAATCAGTTAGGTGAGGCGGTTCGGGTGTTAGCAATCAGATAGGTTAGACGGTTCGGGTGTTAGCAATCAGTTAGGTGAGATGGTTCGGGTGTTAGCAATCAGTTAGGTGAGATGGTTCGGGTGTTAGCAATCAGTTAGGTGAGATGGTTCGGGTGTTAGCAATCAGTTAGGTGAGATGGTTCGGGTGTTAGCAATCAGTTAGGTGAGATGGTTCGGGTGTTAGCAATCAGTTAGGTGAGACGGTTCGGGTGTTACCAATCAGTTAGGTTAGACGGTTCGGGTGTTAGCAATCAGTTAGGTGAGATGGTTCGGGTGTTAGCAATCAGTTAGGTGAGATGGTTCGGTTGTTACCAATCAGTTAGGTAGGAGAGACGGTTCGGGTGTTAGCAATCAGTTAGGTGAGACGGTTCGGGTGTTAGCAATCAGTTAGGTGAGACGGTTCGGGTGTTACCAATCAGTTAGGTTAGACGGTTCGGGTGTTAGCAATCAGTTAGGTGAGATGGTTCGGGTGTTAGCAATCAGTTAGGTGAGATGGTTCGGGTGTTAGCAATCAGTTAGGTGAGATGGTTCGGGTGTTAGCAATCAGTTAGGTGAGATGGTTCGGGTGTTAGCAATCAGTTAGGTGAGATGGTTCGGGTGTTAGCAATCAGTTAGGTGAGATGGTTCGGGTGTTAGCAATCAGTTAGGTGAGACGGTTCGGGTGTTAGCAATCAGTTAGGTTAGATGGTTCGGGTGTTAGCAATCAGTTAGGTGAGACGGTTCGGGTGTTAACAATCAGTTAGGAGAGATGGTTCGGGTGTTAGCAATCAGTTAGGTGAGATGGTTCGGGTGTTAGCAATCAGTTAGGTGAGATGGTTCGGGTGTTAGCAATCAGTTAGGTGAGATGGTTCGGGTGTTAGCAATCAGTTAGGTGAGATGGTTCGGGTGTTAGCAATCAGTTAGGTGAGATGGTTCGGGTGTTAGCAATCAGTTAGGTGAGATGGTTCGGGTGTTAGCAATCAGTTAGGTGAGATGGTTCGGGTGTTAGCAATCAGTTAGGTGAGATGGTTCGGGTGTTAGCAATCAGTTAGGTGAGATGGTTCGGGTGTTAGCAATCAGTTAGGTGAGATGGTTCGGGTGTTAGCAATCAGTTAGGTGAGATGGTTCGGGTGTTAGCAATCAGTTAGGTGAGATGGTTCGGGTGTTAGCAATCAGTTAGGTGAGATGGTTCGGGTGTTAGCAATCAGTTAGGTGAGATGGTTCGGGTGTTAGCAATCAGTTAGGTGAGATGGTTCGGGTGTTAGCAATCAGTTAGGTGAGATGGTTCGGGTGTTAGCAATCAGTTAGGTGAGATGGTTCGGGTGTTAGCAATCAGTTAGGTGAGATGGTTCGGGTGTTAGCAATCAGTTAGGTGAGATGGTTCGGGTGTTAGCAATCAGTTAGGTGAGATGGTTCGGGTGTTAGCAATCAGTTAGGTGAGATGGTTCGGGTGTTAGCAATCAGTTAGGTGAGATGGTTCGGGTGTTAGCAATCAGTTAGGTGAGATGGTTCGGGTGTTAGCAATCAGTTAGGTGAGATGGTTCGGGTGTTAGCAATCAGTTAGGTGAGATGGTTCGGGTGTTAGCAATCAGTTAGGTGAGATGGTTCGGGTGTTAGCAATCAGTTAGGTGAGATGGTTCGGGTGTTAGCAATCAGTTAGGTGAGATGGTTCGGGTGTTAGCAATCAGTTAGGTGAGACGGTTCGGGTGTTACCAATCAGTTAGGTTAGACGGTTCGGGTGTTAGCAATCAGTTAGGTGAGATGGTTCGGGTGTTAGCAATCAGTTAGGTGAGATGGTTCGGTTGTTACCAATCAGTTAGGTAGGAGAGACGGTTCGGGTGTTAGCAATCAGTTAGGTGAGACGGTTCGGGTGTTAGCAATCAGTTAGGTGAGACGGTTCGGGTGTTACCAATCAGTTAGGTTAGACGGTTCGGGTGTTAGCAATCAGTTAGGTGAGATGGTTCGGGTGTTAGCAATCAGTTAGGTGAGGCGGTTCGGGTGTTAGCAATCAGATAGGTTAGACGGTTCGGGTGTTAGCAATCAGTTAGGTGAGATGGTTCGGGTGTTAGCAATCAGTTAGGTGAGATGGTTCGGGTGTTAGCAATCAGTTAGGTGAGATGGTTCGGGTGTTAGCAATCAGTTAGGTGAGATGGTTCGGGTGTTAGCAATCAGTTAGGTGTGATGGTTCGGGTGTTAGCAATCAGTTAGGTGAGATGGTTCGGGTGTTAGCAATCAGTTAGGTGAGATGGTTCGGGTGTTAGCAATCAGTTAGGTGAGATGGTTCGGGTGTTAGCAACAGTTAGGTGAGATGGTTCGGGTGTTAGCAATCAGTTAGGTGAGATGGTTCGGGTGTTAGCAATCAGTTAGGTGAGACGGTTCGGGTGTTAGCAACCAGTTAGGTTAGATGGTTCGGGTGTTAGCAATCAGTTAGGTGAGACGGTTCGGGTGTTAACAATCAGTTAGGAGAGATGGTTCGGGTGTTAGCAATCAGTTAGGTGAGATGGTTCGGGTGTTAGCAATCAGTTAGGAAGATGGTTCGGGTGTTAGCAATCAGTTAGGTGAGATGGTTCGGGTGTTAGCAATCAGTTAGGTGAGATGGTTCGGGTGTTAGCAATCAGTTAGGTGAGACGGTTCGGGTGTTAGCAATCAGTTAGGTGAGATGGTTCGGGTGTTAGCAATCAGTTAGGTGAGACGGTTCGGGTGTTAGCAATCAGTTAGGTGAGATGGTTCGGGTGTTAGCAATCAGTTAGGTGAGATGGTCCGGTTCGGGTGTTAGCAATCAGTTAGGTGAGACGGTTCGGGTGTTAGCAATCAGTTAGGTGAGATGGTTCGGGTGTTAGCAATCAGTTAGGTGAGATGGTTCGGGTGTTAGCAATCAGTTAGGTGAGACGGTTCGGGTGTTAGCAATCAGTTAGGTGAGATGGTTCGGGTGTTAGCAATCAGTTAGGTGAGATGGTTCGGGTGTTAGCAATCAGTTAGGTGAGACGGTTCGGGTGTTAGCAATCAGTTAGGAGAGATGGTTCGGGTGTTAGCAATCAGTTAGGTGAGATGGTTCGGGTGTTAGCAATCAGTTAGGTGAGATGGTTCGGGTGTTAGCAATCAGTTAGGTGAGATGGTTCGGGTGTCAGCAATCAGTTAGGAGAGACGGTTCGGGTGTCAGCAATCAGTTAGGTGAGACGGTTCGGGTGTTACCAATCAGTTAGGTTAGACGGTTCGGGTGTTAGCAATCAGTTAGGTGAGATGGTTCGGGTGTTAGCAATCAGTTAGGTGAGATGGTTCGGTTGTTACCAATCAGTTAGGTAGGAGAGACGGTTCGGGTGTTAGCAATCAGTTAGGTGAGACGGTTCGGGTGTTAGCAATCAGTTAGGTGAGACGGTTCGGGTGTTACCAATCAGTTAGGTTAGACGGTTCGGGTGTTAGCAATCAGTTAGGTGAGATGGTTCGGGTGTTAGCAATCAGTTAGGTGAGATGGTTCGGGTGTTAGCAATCAGTTAGGTGAGATGGTTCGGGTGTTAGCAATCAGTTAGGTGAGATGGTTCGGGTGTTAGCAATCAGTTAGGTGAGATGGTTCGGGTGTTAGCAATCAGTTAGGTGAGATGGTTCGGGTGTTAGCAATCAGTTAGGTGAGACGGTTCGGGTGTTAGCAATCAGTTAGGTTAGATGGTTCGGGTGTTAGCAATCAGTTAGGTGAGACGGTTCGGGTGTTAACAATCAGTTAGGAGAGATGGTTCGGGTGTTAGCAATCAGTTAGGTGAGATGGTTCGGGTGTTAGCAATCAGTTAGGTGAGATGGTTCGGGTGTTAGCAATCAGTTAGGTGAGATGGTTCGGGTGTTAGCAATCAGTTAGGTGAGATGGTTCGGGTGTTAGCAATCAGTTAGGTGAGATGGTTCGGGTGTTAGCAATCAGTTAGGTGAGATGGTTCGGGTGTTAGCAATCAGTTAGGTGAGATGGTTCGGGTGTTAGCAATCAGTTAGGTGAGATGGTTCGGGTGTTAGCAATCAGTTAGGTGAGATGGTTCGGGTGTTAGCAATCAGTTAGGTGAGATGGTTCGGGTGTTAGCAATCAGTTAGGTGAGATGGTTCGGGTGTTAGCAATCAGTTAGGTGAGATGGTTCGGGTGTTAGCAATCAGTTAGGTGAGATGGTTCGGGTGTTAGCAATCAGTTAGGTGAGATGGTTCGGGTGTTAGCAATCAGTTAGGTGAGATGGTTCGGGTGTTAGCAATCAGTTAGGTGAGATGGTTCGGGTGTTAGCAATCAGTTAGGTGAGATGGTTCGGGTGTTAGCAATCAGTTAGGTGAGATGGTTCGGGTGTTAGCAATCAGTTAGGTGAGATGGTTCGGGTGTTAGCAATCAGTTAGGTGAGATGGTTCGGGTGTTAGCAATCAGTTAGGTGAGATGGTTCGGGTGTTAGCAATCAGTTAGGTGAGATGGTTCGGGTGTTAGCAATCAGTTAGGTGAGATGGTTCGGGTGTTAGCAATCAGTTAGGTGAGATGGTTCGGGTGTTAGCAATCAGTTAGGTGAGATGGTTCGGGTGTTAGCAATCAGTTAGGTGAGATGGTTCGGGTGTTAGCAATCAGTTAGGTGAGATGGTTCGGGTGTTAGCAATCAGTTAGGTGAGATGGTTCGGGTGTTAGCAATCAGTTAGGTGAGACGGTTCGGGTGTTACCAATCAGTTAGGTTAGACGGTTCGGGTGTTAGCAATCAGTTAGGTGAGATGGTTCGGGTGTTAGCAATCAGTTAGGTGAGATGGTTCGGTTGTTACCAATCAGTTAGGTAGGAGAGACGGTTCGGGTGTTAGCAATCAGTTAGGTGAGACGGTTCGGGTGTTAGCAATCAGTTAGGTGAGACGGTTCGGGTGTTACCAATCAGTTAGGTTAGACGGTTCGGGTGTTAGCAATCAGTTAGGTGAGATGGTTCGGGTGTTAGCAATCAGTTAGGTGAGGCGGTTCGGGTGTTAGCAATCAGATAGGTTAGACGGTTCGGGTGTTAGCAATCAGTTAGGTGAGATGGTTCGGGTGTTAGCAATCAGTTAGGTGAGATGGTTCGGGTGTTAGCAATCAGTTAGGTGAGATGGTTCGGGTGTTAGCAATCAGTTAGGTGAGATGGTTCGGGTGTTAGCAATCAGTTAGGTGTGATGGTTCGGGTGTTAGCAATCAGTTAGGTGAGATGGTTCGGGTGTTAGCAATCAGTTAGGTGAGATGGTTCGGGTGTTAGCAATCAGTTAGGTGAGATGGTTCGGGTGTTAGCAACAGTTAGGTGAGATGGTTCGGGTGTTAGCAATCAGTTAGGTGAGATGGTTCGGGTGTTAGCAATCAGTTAGGTGAGACGGTTCGGGTGTTAGCAACCAGTTAGGTTAGATGGTTCGGGTGTTAGCAATCAGTTAGGTGAGACGGTTCGGGTGTTAACAATCAGTTAGGAGAGATGGTTCGGGTGTTAGCAATCAGTTAGGTGAGATGGTTCGGGTGTTAGCAATCAGTTAGGAAGATGGTTCGGGTGTTAGCAATCAGTTAGGTGAGATGGTTCGGGTGTTAGCAATCAGTTAGGTGAGATGGTTCGGGTGTTAGCAATCAGTTAGGTGAGACGGTTCGGGTGTTAGCAATCAGTTAGATGAGATGGTTCGGGTGTTAGCAATCAGTTAGGTGAGACGGTTCGGGTGTTAGCAATCAGTTAGGTGAGATGGTTCGGGTGTTAGCAATCAGTTAGGTGAGATGGTCCGGTTCGGGTGTTAGCAATCAGTTAGGTGAGACGGTTCGGGCGTTAGCAATCAGTTAGGTGAGATGGTTCGGGTGTTAGCAATCAGTTAGGTGAGATGGTTCGGGTGTTAGCAATCAGTTAGGTGAGACGGTTCGGGTGTTAGCAATCAGTTAGGTGAGATGGTTCGGGTGTTAGCAATCAGTTAGATGAGATGGTTCGGGTGTTAGCAATCAGTTAGGTGAGACGGTTCGGGTGTTAGCAATCAGTTAGGAGAGATGGTTCGGGTGTTAGCAATCAGTTAGGTGAGACGGTTCGGGTGTTAGCAATCAGTTAGGTGAGATGGTTCGGGTGTTAGCAATCAGTTAGGTGAGATGGTTCGGGTGTCAGCAATCAGTTAGGAGAGACGGTTCGGGTGTCAGCAATCAGTTAGGAGAGACGGTTCGGGTGTTAGCAATCAGTTAGGTGAGATGGTTCGGGTGTTAGCAATCAGTTAGGTGAGATGGTTCGGGTGTTAGCAATCAGTTAGGTGAGATGGTTCGGGTGTTAGCAATCAGTTAGGTTAGATGGTTCGGGTGTCAGCAATCAGTTAGGAGAGACGGTTCGGGTGTTAGCAATCAGTTAGGTGAGATGGTTCGGGTGTTAGCAATCAGTTAGGTGAGATGGTTCGGGTGTTAGCAATCAGTTAGGTGAGATGGTTCGGGTGTTAGCAATCAGTTAGGAGAGATGGTTCGGGTGTTAGCAATCAGTTAGGTGAGATGGTTCGGGTGTTAGCAATCAGTTAGGTGAGATGGTTCGGGTGTTAGCAATCAGTTAGGAGAGATGGTTCGGGTGTTAGCAATCAGTTAGGTGAGACGGTTCGGGTGTTAGCAATCAGTTAGGTGAGATGGTTCGGGTGTTAGCAATCAGTTAGGTGAGATGGTTCGGGTGTTAGCAATCAGTTAGGTGAGATGGTTCGGGTGTTAGCAATCAGTTAGGTGAGATGGTTCGGGTGTTAGCAATCAGTTAGGTGAGATGGTTCGGGTGTTAGCAATCAGTTAGGTGAGATGGTTCGGGTGTTAGCAATCAGTTAGGTGAGATGGTTCGGGTGTTAGCAATCAGTTAGGTGAGATGGTTCGGGTGTTAGCAATCAGTTAGGTGAGATGGTTCGGGTGTTAGCAATCAGTTAGGTGAGATGGTTCGGGTGTTAGCAATCAGTTAGGTGAGATGGTTCGGGTGTTAGCAATCAGTTAGGTGAGATGGTTCGGGTGTTAGCAATCAGTTAGGTGAGATGGTTCGGGTGTTAGCAATCAGTTAGGTGAGACGGTTCGGGTGTTAGCAATCAGTTAGGTGAGATGGTTCGGGTGTTAGCAATCAGTTAGGTGAGACGGTTCGGGTGTTAGCAATCAGTTAGGAGAGATGGTTCGGGTGTTAGCAATCAGTTAGGTGAGATGGTTCGGGTGTTAGCAATCAGTTAGGTGAGATGGTTCGGGTGTTAGCAATCAGTTAGGTGAGATGGTTCGGGTGTTAGCAATCAGTTAGGTGAGATGGTTCGGGTGTTAGCAATCAGTTAGGTGAGATGGTTCGGGTGTTAGCAATCAGTTAGGTGAGATGGTTCGGGTGTTAGCAATCAGTTAGGTGAGATGGTTCGGGTGTTAGCAATCAGTTAGGTGAGATGGTTCGGGTGTTAGCAATCAGTTAGGTGAGATGGTTCGGGTGTTAGCAATCAGTTAGGTGAGATGGTTCGGGTGTTAGCAATCAGTTAGGTGAGATGGTTCGGGTGTTAGCAATCAGTTAGGTGAGATGGTTCGGGTGTTAGCAATCAGTTAGGTGAGATGGTTCGGGTGTTAGCAATCAGTTAGGTGAGATGGTTCGGGTGTTAGCAATCAGTTAGGTGAGATGGTTCGGGTGTTAGCAATCAGTTAGGTGAGATGGTTCGGGTGTTAGCAATCAGTTAGGTGAGATGGTTCGGGTGTTAGCAATCAGTTAGGTGAGATGGTTCGGGTGTTAGCAATCAGTTAGGTGAGATGGTTCGGGTGTTAGCAATCAGTTAGGTGAGATGGTTCGGGTGTTAGCAATCAGTTAGGTGAGATGGTTCGGGTGTTAGCAATCAGTTAGGTGAGATGGTTCGGGTGTTAGCAATCAGTTAGGTGAGATGGTTCGGGTGTTAGCAATCAGTTAGGTGAGATGGTTCGGGTGTTAGCAATCAGTTAGGTGAGATGGTTCGGGTGTTAGCAATCAGTTAGGTGAGACGGTTCGGGTGTTACCAATCAGTTAGGTTAGACGGTTCGGGTGTTAGCAATCAGTTAGGTGAGATGGTTCGGGTGTTAGCAATCAGTTAGGTGAGATGGTTCGGTTGTTACCAATCAGTTAGGTAGGAGAGACGGTTCGGGTGTTAGCAATCAGTTAGGTGAGACGGTTCGGGTGTTAGCAATCAGTTAGGTGAGACGGTTCGGGTGTTACCAATCAGTTAGGTTAGACGGTTCGGGTGTTAGCAATCAGTTAGGTGAGATGGTTCGGGTGTTAGCAATCAGTTAGGTGAGGCGGTTCGGGTGTTAGCAATCAGATAGGTTAGACGGTTCGGGTGTTAGCAATCAGTTAGGTGAGATGGTTCGGGTGTTAGCAATCAGTTAGGTGAGATGGTTCGGGTGTTAGCAATCAGTTAGGTGAGATGGTTCGGGTGTTAGCAATCAGTTAGGTGAGATGGTTCGGGTGTTAGCAATCAGTTAGGTGAGATGGTTCGGGTGTTAGCAATCAGTTAGGTGAGATGGTTCGGGTGTTAGCAATCAGTTAGGTGAGATGGTTCGGGTGTTAGCAATCAGTTAGGTGAGATGGTTCGGGTGTTAGCAATCAGTTAGGTGAGATGGTTCGGGTGTTAGCAATCAGTTAGGTGAGATGGTTCGGGTGTTAGCAATCAGTTAGGTGAGACGGTTCGGGTGTTAGCAACCAGTTAGGTTAGATGGTTCGGGTGTTAGCAATCAGTTAGGTGAGACGGTTCGGGTGTTAACAATCAGTTAGGAGAGATGGTTCGGGTGTTAGCAATCAGTTAGGTGAGATGGTTCGGGTGTTAGCAATCAGTTAGGAAGATGGTTCGGGTGTTAGCAATCAGTTAGGTGAGATGGTTCGGGTGTTAGCAATCAGTTAGGTGAGATGGTTCGGGTGTTAGCAATCAGTTAGGTGAGACGGTTCGGGTGTTAGCAATCAGTTAGATGAGATGGTTCGGGTGTTAGCAATCAGTTAGGTGAGACGGTTCGGGTGTTAGCAATCAGTTAGGTGAGATGGTTCGGGTGTTAGCAATCAGTTAGGTGAGATGGTCCGGTTCGGGTGTTAGCAATCAGTTAGGTGAGACGGTTCGGGCGTTAGCAATCAGTTAGGTGAGATGGTTCGGGTGTTAGCAATCAGTTAGGTGAGATGGTTCGGGTGTTAGCAATCAGTTAGGTGAGACGGTTCGGGTGTTAGCAATCAGTTAGGTGAGATGGTTCGGGTGTTAGCAATCAGTTAGATGAGATGGTTCGGGTGTTAGCAATCAGTTAGGTGAGACGGTTCGGGTGTTAGCAATCAGTTAGGAGAGATGGTTCGGGTGTTAGCAATCAGTTAGGTGAGACGGTTCGGGTGTTAGCAATCAGTTAGGTGAGATGGTTCGGGTGTTAGCAATCAGTTAGGTGAGATGGTTCGGGTGTCAGCAATCAGTTAGGAGAGACGGTTCGGGTGTCAGCAATCAGTTAGGAGAGACGGTTCGGGTGTTAGCAATCAGTTAGGTGAGATGGTTCGGGTGTTAGCAATCAGTTAGGTGAGATGGTTCGGGTGTTAGCAATCAGTTAGGTGAGATGGTTCGGGTGTTAGCAATAAGTTAGGTTAGATGGTTCGGGTGTCAGCAATCAGTTAGGAGAGACGGTTCGGGTGTTAGCAATCAGTTAGGTGAGATGGTTCGGGTGTTAGCAATCAGTTAGGTGAGATGGTTCGGGTGTTAGCAATCAGTTAGGTGAGATGGTTCGGGTGTTAGCAATCAGTTAGGAGAGATGGTTCGGGTGTTAGCAATCAGTTAGGTGAGATGGTTCGGGTGTTAGCAATCAGTTAGGTGAGATGGTTCGGGTGTTAGCAATCAGTTAGGAGAGATGGTTCGGGTGTTAGCAATCAGTTAGGTGAGACGGTTCGGGTGTTACCAATCAGTTAGGTGAGATGGTTCGGGTGTTAGCAATCAGTTAGGTGAGATGGTTCGGGTGTTAGCAATCAGTTAGGTGAGATGGTTCGGGTGTTAGCAATCAGTTAGGAGAGATGGTTCGGGTGTTAGCAATCAGTTAGGTGAGACGGTTCGGGTGTTAGCAATCAGTTAGGTGAGATGGTTCGGGTGTTAGCAATCAGTTAGGTGAGATGGTTCGGGTGTTAGCAATCAGTTAGGTTAGATGGTTCGGGTGTCAGCAATCAGTTAGGTTAGATGGTTCGGGTGTCAGCAATCAGTTAGGAGAGACGGTTCGGGTGTTAGCAATCAGTTAGGTGAGATGGTTCGGGTGTTAGCAATCAGTTAGGTGAGATGGTTCGGGTGTTAGCAATCAGTTAGGAGAGACGGTTCGGGTGTTAGCAATCAGTTAGGTGAGATGGTTCGGGTGTTAGCAATCAGTTAGGTGAGATGGTTCGGGTGTTAGCAATCAGTTAGGTGAGATGGTTCGGGTGTTAGCAATCAGTTAGGAGAGACGGTTCGGGTGTTAGCAATCAGTTAAGTGAGACGGTTCGGGTGTTAGCAATTAGTTAGGTGAGATGGTTCGGGTGTTAGCAATCAGTTAGGTGAGATGGTTCGGGTGTTAGCAATCAGTTAGGAGAGATGGTTCGGGTGTTAGCAATCAGTTAGGTGTGACGGTTCGGGTGTTAGCAATCAGTTAGGTGAGATGGTTCGGGTGTTAGCAATCAGTTAGGTGAGGCGGTTCGGGTGTTAGCAATCAGTTAGGTGAGATGGTTCGGGTGTTACCAATCAGTTAGGTTAGACGGTTCGGGTGTTAGCAATCAGTTAGGTGAGATGGTTCGGGTGTTAGCAATCAGTTAGGTGAGATGGTTCGGGTGTTAGCAATCAGTTAGGTGAGACGGTTCGGGTGTTACCAATCAGTTAGGTTAGACGGTTCGGGTGTTAGCAATCAGTTAGGTGAGATGGTTCGGGTGTTAGCAATCAGTTAGGTGAGATGGTTCGGGTGTTACCAATCAGTTAGGTAGGAGAGACGGTTCGGGTGTTAGCAATCAGTTAGGTGAGACGGTTCGGGTGTTAGCAATCAGTTAGGTGAGATGGTTCGGGTGTTAGCAATCAGTTAGGTGAGATGGTTCGGGTGTTAGCAATCAGTTAGGTGAGACGGTTCGGGTGTTAGCAATCAGTTAGGTGAGATGGTTCGGGTGTTAGCAATCAGTTAGGTGAGATGGTTCGGGTGTTAGCAATCAGTTAGGTGAGACGGTTCGGGTGTTAGCAATCAGTTAGGTGAGATGGTTCGGGTGTTAGCAATCAGTTAGGTGAGACGGTTCGGGTGTTAGCAATCAGTTAGGTGAGATGGTTCGGGTGTTAGCAATCAGTTAGGTGAGATGGTTCGGGTGTTAGCAATCAGTTAGGTGAGATGGTTCGGGTGTTAGCAATCAGTTAGGTGAGATGGTTCGGGTGTTAGCAATCAGTTAGGTGAGACGGTTCGGGTGTTACCAATCAGTTAGGTAGGAGAGACAGTTCGGGTGTTAGCAATCAGTTAGGTGAGACGGTTCGGGTGTTAGCAATCAGTTAGGTGAGATGGTTCGGGTGTTAGCAATCAGTTAGGTGAGATGGTTCGGGTGTTAGCAATCAGTTAGGTGAGACGGTTCGGGTGTTAGCAATCAGTTAGGTGAGACGGTTCGGGTGTTAGCAATCAGTTAGGTGAGATGGTTCGGGTGTTAGCAATCAGTTAGGTTAGATGGTTCGGGTGTTAGCAATCAGTTAGGTGAGATGGTTCGGGTGTTAGCAATCAGTTAGGTGAGACGGTTCGGGTGTTAGCAATCAGTTAGGTGAGATGGTTCGGGTGTTAGCAATCAGTTAGGTGAGATGGTTCGGGTGTTAGCAATCAGTTAGGTGAGATGGTTCGGGTGTTACCAATCAGTTAGGTAGGAGAGACGGTTCGGGTGTTAGCAATCAGTTAGGTGAGATGGTTCGGGTGTTAGCAATCAGTTAGGTGAGATGGTTCGGGTGTTAGCAATAAGTTAGGTTAGATGGTTCGGGTGTCAGCAATCAGTTAGGAGAGACGGTTCGGGTGTTAGCAATCAGTTAGGTGAGATGGTTCGGGTGTTAGCAATCAGTTAGGTGAGATGGTTCGGGTGTTAGCAATCAGTTAGGAGAGACGGTTCGGGTGTTAGCAATCAGTTAGGTGAGATGGTTCGGGTGTTAGCAATCAGTTAGGTGAGATGGTTCGGGTGTTAGCAATCAGTTAGGAGAGACGGTTCGGGTGTTAGCAATCAGTTAGGTGAGATGGTTCGGGTGTTAGCAATCAGTTAGGTGAGATGGTTCGGGTGTTAGCAATCAGTTAGGTGAGATGGTTCGGGTGTTAGCAATAAGTTAGGTTAGATGGTTCGGGTGTCAGCAATCAGTTAGGAGAGACGGTTCGGGTGTTAGCAATCAGTTAGGTGAGATGGTTCGGGTGTTAGCAATCAGTTAGGTGAGATGGTTCGGGTGTTAGCAATCAGTTAGGTGAGATGGTTCGGGTGTTACCAATCAGTTAGGTAGGAGAGACGGTTCGGGTGTTAGCAATCAGTTAGGTGAGATGGTTCGGGTGTTAGCAATCAGTTAGGTGAGATGGTTCGGGTGTTAGCAATCAGTTAGGTGAGATGGTTCGGGTGTTAGCAATCAGTTAGGTGAGATGGTTCGGGTGTTAGCAATCAGTTAGGTGAGATGGTTCGGGTGTTAGCAATCAGTTAGGAGAGACGGTTCGGGTGTTAGCAATCAGTTAGGTGAGATGGTTCGGGTGTTAGCAATCAGTTAGGTGAGATGGTTCGGGTGTTAGCAATCAGTTAGGTGAGACAGTTCGGGTGTTAGCAATCAGTTAGGTGAGTTGGTTCGGGTGTTAGCAATCAGTTAGGAGAGATGGTTCGGGTGTTAGCAATCAGTTAGGTGAGATGGTTCGGGTGTTAGCAATCAGTTAGGAGAGACGGTTCGGGTGTTAGCAATCAGTTAGGTGAGATGGTTCGGGTGTTAGCAATCAGTTAAGTGAGACGGTTCGGGTGTTAGCAATCAGTTAGGTGAGATGGTTCGGGTGTTAGCAATCAGTTAGGTGAGATGGTTCGGGTGTTAGCAATCAGTTAGGAGAGATGGTTCGGGTGTTAGCAATCAGTTAGGTTAGACGGTTCGGGTGTTAGCAATCAGTTAGGTGAGACGGTTCGGGTGTTAGCAATCAGTTAGGTGAGACGGTTCGGGTGTTAGCAATCAGTTAGGTGAGACGGTTCGGGTGTTAGCAATCAGTTAGGTGAGACGGTTCGGGTGTTAGCAATCAGTTAGGTGAGACGGTTCGGGTGTTAGCAATCAGTTAGGTGAGACGGTTCGGGTGTTAGCAATCAGTTAGGTGAGACGGTTCGGGTGTTAGCAATCAGTTAGGTGAGACGGTTCGGGTGTTAGCAATCAGTTAGGTGAGATGGTTCGGGTGTTAGCAATCAGTTAGGAGAGATGGTTCGGGTGTTAGCAATCAGTTAGGTTAGACGGTTCGGGTGTTAGCAATCAGTTAGGTGAGATGGTTCGGGTGTTAGCAATCAGTTAGGTGAGACGGTTCGGGTGTTAGCAATCAGTTAGGTGAGACGGTTCGGGTGTTAGCAATCAGTTAGGTGAGACGGTTCGGGTGTTAGCAATCAGTTAGGTGAGACGGTTCGGGTGTTACCAATCAGTTAGGTGAGATGGTTCGGGTGTTAGCAATCAGTTAGGTGAGATGGTTCGGGTGTTAGCAATCAGTTAGGTGAGATGGTTCGGGTGTTAGCAATCAGTTAGGTGAGATGGTTCGGGTGTTAGCAATCAGTTAGGTGAGACGGTTCGGGTGTTACCAATCAGTTAGGTAGGAGAGACAGTTCGGGTGTTAGCAATCAGTTAGGTGAGACGGTTCGGGTGTTAGCAATCAGTTAGGTGAGATGGTTCGGGTGTTAGCAATCAGTTAGGTGAGATGGTTCGGGTGTTAGCAATCAGTTAGGTGAGACGGTTCGGGTGTTAGCAATCAGTTAGGTGAGACGGTTCGGGTGTTAGCAATCAGTTAGGTGAGACGGTTCGGGTGTTAGCAATCAGTTAGGTGAGATGGTTCGGGT
The DNA here is from genome assembly GCA_032718475.1 of Nemertoderma westbladi. Taxonomy (NCBI): domain Eukaryota; kingdom Metazoa; phylum Xenacoelomorpha; order Nemertodermatida; family Nemertodermatidae; genus Nemertoderma; species Nemertoderma westbladi. Next base: position 42,754 of record JAUCBJ010007193.1, read on the forward strand.
GTTAGCAATCAGTTAGGTGAGATGGTTCGGGTGTTACCAATCAGTTAGGTAGGAGAGACAGTTCGGGTGTTAGCAATCAGTTAGGTGAGATGGTTCGGGTGTTAGCAATCAGTTAGGTGAGATGGTTCGGGTGTTAGCAATCAGTTAGGTGAGACGGTTCGGGTGTTAGCAATCAGTTAGGTGAGATGGTTCGGGTATAGAATTATATTCCCTAAATGCCGTGGATTTTCAAAATTTTATTTTATTCGGATTAACTTTGTAAAAGATTGCTTTGAGTTCTCATTCGTATTGGTTCTATCATTTGTGCATCTATCGGTCAAGTGGTTCAGTAGCTCAGTTGGTAGAGCGTTGGAAATTATATGTGTAGTAGGTATCGAGTTCGAATCCTAGTAAGTGCGAATTATTTTTTGTGCAGAATTTCAACTCATTTAAATTAACCGCTACAAATTAATTGCATTTGTCTGTACCAATGAGACTGTAGTTATTTGATTGTAACCAATGTCGTGCAAGTTATATATTAGCTGGACCAATAGCTATCTTTAAAACCTTGTTAGAACCCATAGAACAATCGAGAATTTTCTCGATTGATTGCGGCACAAATTTAGTATATAAAGGTGCGATTTCGTTCATTAGTTCACTACTTCTCTCAATCTATCCATCATTCACTTTCTGTCTTATTTCAGATTACATTGTTTATTGTATAATAGTTATTATATCTTTTGTAATAAAAGTCAGAAATACTAGTCACATCTCAGCCCTTTTCTATCTGTTTTACTATGGTTTCACTACGGTGAACAAACTCAGGGACAGGATGGCCGGCTAGAGATCGGGCCGCAGCAATGAACGGGAACATCACGGGAATGTAGACGAGAGACAACCCGCAATACCATTTAGAGTTATTCGCCCATCGCCTGAAAGGTTAGACAGCGTTCGATCCTTGCTACCTAAGTGTAAGACCAAAAGATCAAAAGGTAGACGTAGTGACACGCTGTAAGCCCAAAATTACATCATAGGGACTGTACTGTCTTGATTCAGGAAAAACCCACAGTAGACCTTCATATTCCTACGGGGGGGAGGGAGAGAGAGCAGATACTAGTGCGCAGATAGGACGTAGGCACACCGGTACAAGGCATACACATTGGTTAGGGTGCAGCAAACTGTACGCTTAACTCTTGCTAAGTACAGGTGTGTGTGCGACTATTTGCAGTACGACAGTGTCCATTACATCAGAACTTGTAGGCTAGGGGGTTGCTGTGTTTTCACCTGAATTGGGATTGTACCGTTCAGGCGGTAGGGCAGTTTACACTAGGCGCAAATAAATTGAGGCTATCAGGGATATACTAACATCTACCGTGTCCCCGCCAACGCCCTAATAGGAAGTTACCCGGACTACCTGGGTGACTAAAATTCTAGATAGGAGCCAGGATAGCTATTAGTACCCGTACGCCTACAGTAGTAAACTAACACATCTCTTCTTAGTATCAGGGACCTGGTACCTAAAATTGCCGAATTCTGGGCGTAGTATTAACTTTATGCCTGAATTTGAGTCCTGGAAATACGCAAGAGGGGAAGGAACCTTACCATTCGTGAGTATTGGACCTACAAGTTACAAAATTAGAATATTCGTAAATGCACACCGTACCCAGTAATTATATATGTGAAGGAGCAAAACTGTTTTTGACCGTTCAGAATTAACACACGCGCGTTAGAAATTATTTACACCTCAAAATATATAAAATTAACTTTGTCCGTACTGTGCTTTGCCCGCTAGTTAGACATCTCCAAATATCTGCCTCTGTACCTAGCTAGCGTCCCTTTGCCCAACCATATAAATCACACCGCGGCAAGGTATACGAGCCTCTTAGTCCGCCAGTGAGTCAGCCTGATTTTAGGATTCGCTGCGCGGGATTTGTTTTATCGAAGTTTGTCTGCTCGTAGACTGTTTTCTGCCTCACCGGTTATAAGAGATCGATACTGCAATATATTCGCTTACTTAGGGTTTACTGTTTTGGTGAGAAGGTCGGATTTATGATTTGATTTACAAACTTTACAGTAGGATATTGCAGGTATTGTTACCGTCTTTCCGCATAGTAGGAATAGGCGTATCTCTTCCAATAGTAGGAATATGTTTTACTGAACTACGGTTCGGTAGGACTAAAGTTTTTTGAAAAATTTGTATTTTGAGGTAAAATTTGTATTTGATTAGCTAAGTGCTAATATTTTGAAATAAAATTTGATTTGAACCGCGTGTAATATTTTTGGAATTGAATACCGGTGTTTAAAAGGGTTTAAATACCATATTGTACCGGTACAAAATTTTCGTAAAGTAAAACCTAACTCTTTTGTTTTTTCAGGATTCAGAACTCATTTCTAGGCTGTAACGGGAGCAAGACCGTGTTTAGCAAGTTTGGGAGATAGATAACTCAACAACTTTGGTTGGGAAAATCGCGTTTCGTCCGCAACGTTAAAAACGGAAAGGTTCACGTTCGGTTTGTATCTGGGCATCTGTTTTTCTGGAGAATTATTGGAGTGGGTGAGTTCGAAAAGTTGCATAAATAAGTTAGGCATTACCGTATTAGTTAAAATTATTGTGGGTTCCACTGTCTCAAGTATTTATGCATTCCGTATGATTTCTTTGTTCATTGCTGAATTAGTCCGTATTATTGTATTTAATTTACCTTTTGATAACGCATATCGTTATCCGATTTATTTGTTATAAAATTGGCCGCTAGGCTAATTTTATTATATACTTATTCCATGACATTTATTTGCTGTAAAATTGGCCGTTTAGGCTAATTTTATCCATCTGCTATAAAATCGGCCGGTAGGCTAATTTTATAAGACTGTAATTAGTACCGTTTAGATAAATACGGTAAACTCGATACTTTGACACTCACTTTACTTGACTTACAACTACCGAAATGAGTGACAAACAAGACTATACGAAGAATACACAAACCGACTATGACTCGTGTGACGGAGATAAGTCAGCAGCGGAAGAACAACAGGGGAAGACTCGCGAGCCTACCGAACCTACACCGTGTGCGTCACCAGTACATCCAACGGGAGTACCGGATGCCGTAGTACGAGGCGACGGCAGGACCGAGGACTTTCTAACTGTTCCGCAACCTAGATATAGGGAAACGGAAATGGTAAGTTCAGCAGGAAGCACAGAAAGTGTGGTTAGAAGCGTCGGTGGATACATGGCGCATATAACCAGGAGCATTGGAGAAGGCCAACGCATATTAGACGGGTTGACCGCTCCGATGTCTCGATTCGAGTTCTACACCCTCCAGGTTAGAGTACAGAGTAAAGTATATAAGTCCGTAGATAATCTAGTTGGCCTACAAGATCTAGCTAGACAGAGACAGGACATGGATACTCAACTTAGAATCCTCGAGAAACTAATGATCACTAGAGAGAAACTGATTCAGTTTAAATCGACGATTAGACAGATACAACAGGAACAAGCGGACCAGTTGTTAGGTGAGTCAGTTTCAGACGAATTATTACAGCCCGAGGAAGAACAGGAACTGTACCGACTGGATGGACAATTGAAACACCTGACAGATCACTTACGCATGTGTGGCGAGGACGTCGGAGATTTGGAAACCGTGCCGGAATACACGAGGGAAACTCCATTCGCACAAATCGAATCGGCACCGGAAATATTGAATCAATCATTGGTAAGTATTCGTAGCGAAATCTGCGAGGGAAGTATGGTCACGTCAGAAGTTGCTCGACAACAGCAACAGTTCTACAGACAGCAACACGAGATGGAAGAACAAGCTCAACTTCTAATGATACAAACAGCAGTAGAGGAAGAGAAAATACGTGTTGCGAATGTAGCGAGAATCTCTCATCTGCAGGAACAAGCCGAACTTGAAGCGGCCGAAATGGAAAGGTTAGAGTTGGACATTGCCCAACAAGCGGCAGCGGCCGAGTTAGCGCAACGAACGGCAGCGGCCGAATTAGAGCGACAAACGGCAGCGGCAGCGGCAGCGGCCGAGTTAGAGCGACAAACGGCAGCGGCAGCGGCAGCGGCCGAGTTAGAGCGACAAACGGAAGCGGCAGAGTTAGAAAGAAAAAGGTTAGTTTCGGAAGCCAGAGTCGAGATGAAGACACGGCAAATAAAAGCCCAACAAGCGATACGACAAGCAGAGTTCGAGGCGCAACAACAACAAACGGAACAACGAGAAAAGGAAGTTAAACTTCGTTTCGAACTTGAGAAAAGGGCGAGAGAATTAGCCGAAACCAAGGAAAATCTGGATCTTCTAGCCCGTGATCGATCGATGAGATCTCGTGACGGACATGACTTGGACCAGCTAGAGGTAAGGCACCGCCAAATCCAGGAACGACTAAAGGAAGGTTCGATAGGAGCACCCGGACGGGAACGACAATTAGTAAAAGACGTGTGTCAACGATTCCCACAGGTAACTCATATGTTTGCACCGGTTACGACTAAAGAACCTGTTTCGATTGCTGGTAGCATCGATATCTCTCCTATCCATGGTGTGACGGAACACAGGTTTGTTATTCCGGACAAGTTTACACCGCCAAGAGCAACATCATCGCCTATTCCGAAAGTCAAGGTAAGTAACCCACCGATTACAGATCGTAGTAGTTTATTAGTCGGACCTGCACTACTGACGACAAAACAGGTGAGTCCACCTTTGACACCTAAACCCGTTACGCACTACGAATACCCAATGACATTTCGGCCTACAAGGCCTTTGGATTCAAACGCGGTCGTCCGACCACCGGTTCAGTTTACATCGCAATCTACGACTTCGAGGAAGACTTGTGAGCCTACCGAACAACGGAGAACAGTGGATACGCGACCGGTTCAGTTTACATCGCAATCTACAACTTCGAGGAAGACTTGTGAGCCTACCGAACAACGGAGAACAGTGGATACGCGACCGGTTCAGTTTACATCGCAATCTACGACTTCGAGGAAGACTTGTGAGCCTACCGAACAACGGAAACCAGTAGACGATGTTCCAAAACAGAATGTTAGGATTCGTACGACGCAACGAACGCGAGCACGTCGACCACCGTATCCAGGTGACAGTAGTACTTCGAGCGAGTCGGATTACCCGAAACGCGAGGTATTTAGAACAGGGGCGGCCGATGAATATAAACGCGAGCGTTCAGACAACTCCTTTGCAGACAATCCTCCACAGAATACACCAACACAGAAGGCGTTACAACCAACGAACGCAATTAGTACACAACAGTTCGCCGACATTCTGCGACCAGTTGTCAATAAGTTGGCTCAGATCGAGGAGCGTCTGGAGGAAGTTCAAACCGACAGTTCGAGAAATTCCGAATTCGAACACAATAGACACCCGAAGGGACCACAAAGACCGGTACCTTCAAACCCCACATCGTATCAGAGAAAAGCGCCAAGAAGGGAGAACATCAACCAGGTTACCAACCAAGGACGCGAAACTCTGAACGTTGCTGAGGAGATAGCAAAATTCGCAGCCAGACAAGGATTGCCGGTACAACAACCACCGAAGTTCTCCGGTAGCTCAAAACACTGGCATACCTTCGTAGACTATATCGAATCCCAGATCGCCGTGTGCGCCTTTACATCACGGGAGAAGTTCAATTACCTGCTCCAAACGTTGTCAGGAGAACCTAAACGTTTGGCGGAGACTTTCGTCGGTGTACCGGACGCTTTCGAACTAGCGTACGATCGTTTAACTTCGATATACGGAGGTACCGTTAGTATGGCCAGGTCAGTAATAGAGGAACTCTGTAAGGGAGGGGCTATCACTAAACCCGTCGACTTACTAAAACTGGCTGACGAGATCAAGAACGCTATCACTACCTTAAGATCAATTGGACAACTTGATTACGGGAATACCCCTACAGTCCTATTAAAGATAATAGGACGACTCCACCATCGACTTCGTCGGGAGTGGAGGAAGGTCGAATACCAGCGAGAAGAGCGGGGAGGATTCTTAAAATTAGAAGATGTGTACCTTTTAATATCCAGGGAGGCGGTAGTAGAAACTCGATCTAACTACACCGACCAGCACATCGTGGCAGAAGGAATCACACTGCCATCCTCCAACCGACAAAAACCCCAGACAACATCCACTAAGACGGCCACTTACGCCACACCGACGGAATCACGACAATTCTCAGACGGTAATAGAGTATCTGCGCCCATTGGGACGAAACAGACGAGACAGCAACTCAGCACCGACTTCAACGGCTGCCAATACTGCGAGCATCTAGGTAAGCGGTATATTGGTCACAAGTTACGAGGTTGTCGACAATTTCGCGAGTTGAACTCGGAAGAACGACGGCTGCAGATACGGCCACTGGACTCTTGTTGGCGATGTACACGACACGGACACGTGCGCAAGGATTGCCCAAATACCGACACTTGTCCATCCTGTGGACGCAACCATGACGGTCTGCTCCACACAGACAGCCACACGCCGACGAAACGCTTCGCCAGGGAACACCCGGAAGCAGCAGCGAGATGTGATGCGGCCTACCGAAAACGAGAATCGAAAACGACTCCAACCTTCGTGACCCATATTGAGGATTGCTTCTCAGAACAATCCGGATCGTCGGACGAAGAATCAGAAGACGACGAATATTCTAATGGAGACGAACAACCGTCGATCGCGCTTCTGACCACTGACCAACTGAAGGGATTCAGTGTAATCCCGATTAAGATCACTGGCACAAAGGGGAGTAAGAGGATCTACGCGATTCTAGATTCAGCCTCATCTCACAGCTACGTGGACGAAAAGATAGCTGACGTAGTGACGGATCTTAAACAAGGTAAGCACGTCAGTTATACAGTAAGTAGTATGCACGGACAGCGTGCAATACCAGTGACACGAGTTAAGTTGGACTTAGACTCTCTTCTTCCAAAATCGCAACACAGCGAGAGGGAGAGGTCTTTGTTACCCTTTAGAGATCTCACCTTTGCGGCCACGGAGGACTTTAGTAACCTACTAGGTCCAGTGCCGGAACAATCTCTGGAGGACCGTAAGTATTTCAGACACCTTGGTGTACCCGAATGTCCTGTCAATTATAGATCGGTAGCAATGCTGATCGGGACGGACCAATTCAACCTACATCAGGTGTGGGAAACCAGACCATCGGCAGTTGTAGCGGGAAACGCATACGCCTGCAGAACGCCGATAGGGTGGTATACTCGAGCGCCTGTGCGCACACTAGACGTAAGTGACGAGGAAGACGATGTACAGAGTACATGTAGTTTATTAACTACAAATTCAATTCATTCCTTTTCACCCGACGTGAACCATACTACACTACAGTCGACAAAACATGACAGACGTGTAACTAGTATGATAAGTCACAAGGAGCAGCTAACCCACAAGGTGAGTTTAGAACTAGGGGGGAAGACGAGTCAGCTAGAGATTCCATCGACGACAGATGATAGGCTTGCGAGTCTACCTACCCCAATAACCTCAACAGTGCCCGTCGATATCGATGATGACGCGTTGAGAAATCATCAGTTGGAACAAGCCGCCTTGGACAAAGAATTAACGGAGAAGACTATCAGGTGGTTAGAACAAGATACAGCTGAACCTGGTAGCTACGAACCTTGCATGTCGGAACAGGAGAAACAATCTCTGAAGATCATGGAAGATACTATCCGACAGACGGAGGACGGACATTACGAGGTGGGTATGTTATGGCGTAGCCAAAGTCCTAAACTTATAAATAACTACCCACTGGCTTTGAGACGTCTACACTCAATACGACAACGTCTATTAAAGGACGAGAAAGCCCATCTGCAGTACAACACTCAGATGGAGACGTATTTGACTAAAGGATACGCTATCCGAATGACTAACCCGGAGCGAGTGACCGACCAAACATACTACCTGCCACATCACTATGTGAGACATCCCGACAAACCAGACAAAGTACGTGTAGTCAATGACTGTGCGGCTCTGTTTGAGGGAATGTCCCTCAATAGTGAGTTGATGGATGGACCGAACATGAATAATTATCTTATGGGGGTGATTATGCGCTTCCGTCAGCGTCAAGTAGCCTTTACTTGCGACGTTGAAGCGATGTTTCACCAAGTAAAAGCGTTAGAGCGAGACAGAGACAGTTTGCGGTTCCTCTGGTACCCGGAAGGAGATTTAAGTCTACCACCGGCGACTTACCAAATGCAAGTTCGCGTTTTCGGTGCCAGAGACAGCCCAAATTGTACGATGTACGCCTTGAAGCAAGCCGCTAGAGATCAGAAACATCTATATGACCCAGAGATAATTAGAATTGTGGAGCGTGACTTTTACGTTAGATGACGGATTACAGAGTTGCGACACAGTAGAACGTGCTACAACAGTAGCACATCAATTACGGGACTGCTTGGCGGGCGGAGGTTTTAACCTCACCAAATTCGCCTCAAACAGTGCCGAATTAGTAGACTCATTCGGAACTACTGAGCGTGGAGGTGGTGACATAGACCTAGAGTTCGAACCACTACCGACGACTAAGGTGTTGGGGCTCTTTTGGGACCCAAACACAGACAACTTTCGAGTGAAGGTGAGACTGGACAGTCAAGGGAACACGCTGACCAAGAGATCATGCTTGTCAAAATTGAGCCGATTGTTCGATCCGTTAGGATTCATCAGTCCAGTGATACTGCAAGCCCGCATTTATATGCGCAGTATATGGAAAGATGGACTAACGTGGGATGAGCCGATCTCATCAGACCAAGTGGACTTATGGAAGACCTGGGAGGCGGAATTATCTTCGCTAGAGGATTATTTCATACCCAGGGTTTACTTTCCATTGCAAAGTACATTTCCTGACAACTTGGAACTACACTGTTTTTCTGACGCCAGTGACAACGGTTTTGGTGTGGCAGCGTACCTGCGCAGACAAGTAGAATCAGACGAGTTCGATGTTTCGCTCATTACTTCTAAGGCTAAGACCATGCCTACTAAGTATATGACGACACCACGAGCCGAGCTACAAGCCGCAACCCTGTCAACCACCATCGTGAACCTCATACAGACAGAACTACAGTCGAGTTTACAGATATTTTATTGGACTGACGCGACGTTGGTTTTATTTTACATAAACAACGACACACTCGAATTCAAGACATTCGTTGCTAACCGTCGCGCGGAAATTCTAGACCGTTCAATAAAAGGGGATTGGCGACATTGTCCCGGACCACAAAACCCAGCTGATATTGCGTCGCGAGGAATGATGCCTGAGGAATTCTGTAAACCGGAGAACAAAGAGTTTTGGCAACACGGACCCCAGTTCTTGCAGAAATCGACACAAGATTGGCCTCCGTTATACGACAACAAGTCCAACACCATTCCTAAGGACGCCGAAATCAAGAAACCAAAAAAGGGGAAGACAAAGAAAAGGACGACGGCGGCAAAACTCAAGAAAAAACCGAAGGCGAAATGGAAGGATATAACTTCAAAGGTCAAGAGAGGAAGACTTGCGAGCCTTTCTACACCAGACATATCGCCAGACGGTCAACCAGACACGTTACCAGACGGTCAACCAGACATGTTACTAGACAGCCAACCAGACATTTTGCCAGACATATCACAAAATGTTCCACCAGACGCTAGTAACACACTGACAAACAGTAAAGCCGCAGTTTCCCTATTGGAGCGGCCTTCTATTGACAAACTACCAGATACGTTACCAGACGTATCGCCAGACACATTACTAGACAGTCGACTAGACATTTTGTCAGAAACATCACAAAATGTTCTACCGGACATTAGTAATGTATCAACTAACAGTAAAGCCGCAGTTTCCCTATTGGAGCGGCCTTGTATTGACAAACTACCAATTTTGACACACTTGAGCAACCATAAGCACGGTGAAACCTCATGTATTACAGATGTGGGTAGTACCTACGCTAATGTAAATACAGGTGTTACTTTGCGCTCAAGAGACATACCGAACTTACAACCTATAGTGAGACCTGGGATTAATGTCGGCAGGAAAATAAGTTTACCGAAACCTGCTGACCCCATAGAGTTCAAACCACCATTAACGATCGACTTACAAAGTACTGACAATCAAGGTAAGAGGACAAAAGAGGACAAATTACTTGTAGACCCGGACGGATCAACAGTCAACAAGGGAATACTTACCGGCGGACCCGTGGGCCCTTCTAGTAATTCAAAACCTTCCAAAATCTCCATTGACTTACCTGATGACGTCACAAATACTTACGTCGACCGTATTGTAAACTTAACAGACTCTTGGTCAAACGCTTGCCGAAAATTAGCGTGGATTGTACGTTTCGTACAATACGTTAAAGGCAAACGTGACTTTACACGTCGACTTACATTGGCTGAGATTGACAGGTGTGAGATTCAATTAATTCGCCATTATCAACTGCGATATTTCGCGCGCGAATTCACATCTATACATCAAGGTCAACCAATCAAGTCGTCACCGATACTGAGTTGGAGTCCGATAATTTATAATGGCTTACTTTGTCATAAATCTCGGCTTCAAAACATTGACTTTAACACAAACTTTAGG
>JAUCBJ010007194.1:0-117026 GCA_032718475.1 Nemertoderma westbladi
TATTTACGCAAAAGCTTTTACACCGCTCCCAGAAAATGGGATTTAAGTCTATAAAATATAACAAATCACAGTTTCTAAAATATAAAGATACTCTAAACAGTTAGTCTTTCTTACGCGGACGGCGTTTACGAAGTTTTTTAAAGCTAGCCAGAGTCCTTTTCTCTTTGGGGCGAGCCACTTTACGAGGAGGGCTGTAGCTCCTAGGCGAAGGGTGCAATATAATTGCATCAGAAGGTGCAGGGTTACGATCGGTATACCCGCCGGTCGAAGTACCTGGTTGATTAATATCAACCTCAGTGGAGCGAGGTCTAACGGCCTTTAGAGCACGTCTCAGGACAGCAGCTCCTACGGGTCCTTGACGGGTCGTCTGGACACTAGCGGTGGGTGGACCGTGAGTGGTGAGGAACTTTCTCGGTTTAATGGTTCTCTCCAGCTCGCGTTCTCTGGTTCGATATTCATATGGTCGCCGAGATACTTCCTGTAGTTCAGGATGCGAGTTCACAAAGATGTCGCCATACTCAGGGTCCTGACGGATAAAATTGATCAGGTGATATGTGGTTATATCATTAGGGTTAACGTTTCTAAGGTATTTTCTGACAAACTTGGTGGAAATACACTCACCAACACGCTTTATTAACTCGTAACTTGGTACGCGTGTTTTCTGTTCAATCGACGCAAATAGGTAAGGATGGAATGCGTAAACTCCCTCGTAAGCTCGTCCAGGGTAGTAGCGATGTCGGGATTCGCAATGTAAATCCGCGTTCGCTTCCCAAGCTCGGATGTATCGCAGGGTGATCATCTCGTCTACGCTCTCTAAATTGCGATTAAAGGGACAATTGTAACTTTCATGTCCTTTAAGTTGACAGTAGTGACATTGAGTCATAAATTGTGGGCAGACGGCAAAAATATGAGAGTTATTAAGTCTGCAATAAGCACAATATATTTCCATCATCGGTTGTTCGAGGAAATAGGAGCAAGGTACGCTCGAGTCCAGAGGGGTGAAGTGGTCTCTCGATGCGCATAATCGACAACGTTTTCGAGAAACGTAGTTGGCGTGTCGATAATCGTACGCTGTGAGACGTTGTGGACCTTGATACCACTCTATGACATAATCATTGTCACTGCTCCGGGAAGCTGTAGGCTGAATCGCTTCTGATTCCAAGCATACTGGTTCATCCTCCAGCTGTATAAACGAAGTGGATGCGTCTGTCTCAGTAAGTGGACCCACTGTCTGTATTTCCACGACAGAATAACCTGTAGGTATACGGGGTCTTTGTATAACAGATGAATGTAAGTTCTGTATACAAACGTCTTGAAAAACGGCAAATCCAGCGCTACTCAGTTTCTCCGCAGCTGAGTCTCTCAGACTGAGTTTGGTCAGCGCGCGGTCCTTGAACTGACTATCGACGTTACGGAACGGAGTCAGAAAGCGCCGGAAACATTCGAAACGTATAAACTTATTGTGTTCGTCTAACTTGGCGAGTTTAGTTCCAAGTATTAATGGGTGAGCGCGTATGGTACGACTGCACACATCGGCTAGCCAACCGGCAAGTGCTGCGTTTTCAAAGATCGTGTATATAGCTAAGGAAGGACGAAGTGGAACACTCATAAAGCTATATACGGCACCAGGCGCCGTTAATGGTCCATCAAAATATAAACGAGAGTAATGATCTCCATATACTTGCTGGTAATTGATAGGATTTCCAACTTTGAAATTCCAACCATATTCTTGAAAGGCAAGATGTCCGATGGATGTCCGTTGTACTTTAGTAATGCCGCTGGGTGTATTGGCATACATAGTACGAAAGAAACCTCGGCCTTCGGCCCAAGGAGCAATCAGCTGAGTATCAACGAAAGAGTATGGAATGTTCTCCATATTCCTGTTGTATGCCTAATATGTTCTCCGACAGGGATGGTAGAGCAGAGGAAAATATCGCATTCAATGAGATTATGAAATACGACGTCAATAGGAGGATTGTTACATTCGAAGACTATCTCCAAATGAATTTATCCTCAATTATTAAGAGGGTGAACAACCAGATTTATGACACATAATGGTACCAGTTGTTCATAAACTTTCAACGTGTCCTTTCAGTCCTTGAATCACGGTCGTGGACTTGAGGAAATTATTTATGGTTGATTATTCAATCAACAACAAGAGGAATGGAAGTTGATATCATAAATATCAACAGAATGGTACAGGGACAGGAGGTGCGGACACCAATATTAGCATACAAATAAACAGTAAAGGATGGGAGGTTTAGTGTTCGTTTCCCGAAGCTCCGAGCGCGTTGGGAAGAGAAGGTGGGGGGAAGTATGTCGTATTTTTAATAACGATGTATAGAGGGATAAAGGGAGTAAAGAGGAGGAAGGATATATGGTAGTATCCATAAGATACCACAATGGACGAGCTTTCCGTTACGTCATCATTCATTCTTGTCTTTTAATTGTGACACTGATCACAATAATTACAGGAAAACGATGAAGGAAGAGAAATTTACAGCCTCCCGAAGGAGACCGCCCGCGAGCACCCGTGCCCCGGGGAAAACTATTCACATTATGGACCCTGGACATTAACACACGTCTCTTCTCCAGTGGTTCGCCTATATTTGTCTTTACAAGCCTTCTTCCACGTTCTTTCTTTCGAGCTGATTTCGAATAGAGTTCTCGTGTTCTATTCTTGATTTATCGTTTCGACTCCGCTGGGTATGATATTTAAATAAAACCATTTCCCTTTCGGTGTCTACATCGTTCGTATCGTGTAAATCGATAGGGTAACCAGTAGTCAAGAAGTCCATATACGTACCATTCCGATGCGTATAGTGAGCCGTGAACTTTCTATAGTCCAATTCACGCGTAAGTTGTTCCTGGGACATTGGCGGTTCGATATAACGACCATCGTCCTCCGTAGTAGTTGGATCAGCGTCGCCGCGTATCAAGCTATCGACAAACGCTTGTAAAGGTAGAGTATATCTCTCCCTGATACCAAGATCATCTTCTATTAATTCAGTCATATCTGCTATACGAGTTCACCAATATTATAATGAGTTTATATATCGTTAGGCGAGCGGGCGTCGCTGCCTATTTCTCCCTTGCCCCCGGACAGTAGGAGATTCTCAGCGCCGATGTACCGCTGTAGCTGTACTTTCGCCAACGACGTAGCTGTACAACGACAACGATAACCGGCACAAGTCACTCCACTGTCCGTCCCAAAGGCTTAGATGTACTTCAGGTTTTCCTTGGAGTTAGGTTACTTTTACGATTGCGACTAGCTACTGTAAACACACTTTAGCAGTAACATTCACCTATAAACTCACAAATACCACACAACTTGTCACAACTACGCACATTCGGGCCATTTGTCCGTTAGTCAATGCCTTCCAGAATGTCACTGTATTGTTATGTATCCTTGGATACTAGCAGTGCGCTATTTATTCCCTATGCTATTCAATGGGACAAGCTTTCTATTGTTCTTTTTACTCAATTCTAATTCTAACGTGGTTGTTGCTATGGTGACATTATGTAAAGCTAGCGGTAGAATTAGGGTAATTCCAATGCATACAGATCTGGGATGTTATTTAATAGTAATTCTTTAATAGTCAATGTCCTGTTTATACATGACTTTATGAATTTTATCGGCTATTGACTATGTTTGGGAGACTTTCGTACACGCATACGCATAATAATATAAATCTCCACTCCCTTGATCTATTAATTAATGGAATTTTGGGAATGTTATAAATTGCGTAAAATGGCAATTTATTAAATTCATTAAAAGTCATGAATTTAAATTTATTCCCTGGAATTTTATTATTTGATAATTAAATGGGCATATTTTGATTCTAGAACATGTCTAGGGACACAAGATCCTTAATTCTAAGAAAATTGTCTCTTTAAGAATATCAGTAAATGCTACGATATCTTAATTGACTAGAATTGTTGAAGGATCTGAATTTTACAGATTTTGACTTATTAGATTTGCAAATATTAACTAATTAATATTTGAGATGGGCACCGATTTATTCCAGAACTTGTCTGGGGACGTTAACCACTGATTCTATAATTTGTCTTTCAAGTATATCGGTGGGTGCCACGATATCTTAATCGACTAGAATTACAGATGGTCAAAGGGTTTAACAGATTTATTTTGCGTTATACGCTACTGTTAAAGGGACATCACGCTACTATATGTATTATTTAATATACGGTATGAGAGCAATATCGCACGAAGCAATGTCAGTGTGAAGAGGCAAGTCGTTTCCAAGGTCTACCCAGAGCTTGGTTTAGCCGAGACACGAGGATCTGAACTTTGCATTCCTAATACTCTGCCTACCAATAATACTTGAATATAGTAGTGGCTTTATTGTACTTTAATAAGTACAGACATTTCATCTTACTGTAGTTACATATTTATAATATAATACGGACAGTAAGGAAAGAGAAAAAAATAATTATTTCTTCGCCGTCGCACTAAATATAATATAAGTAATTACGTACGTAATAAACACGAATATATTGCACTATTCTACTAAATAATCGCTAAATAATATTCTACTAAATTAAATAAAACGATTATAATAAAATTACATAGTAATACATACATAAATATAAAAATAATAAAATAATATAAAATAATAGAGTCACACGCCCACTCCGAACGATATTAAGTTGGGGAGTCCCTAGATGTCGGTTGGATTAGGGAAGTGGTCGTGGGAAGAGTTTCTTGCCTTCCATAGTTTCCGGAGAGCTCTCTGTCTCTTTCCAGTAAACATAAACGACCCACTGGGCGGTTGAGCTGTTGAGTCTCAAAGACTATCCCTGGTTTCTTAAAGTTACGCCGCATGACGACGAGCTCTACTGATCGCACCAAACCATCGCTCGAGATATAAGTCTCGATGATACGTCCTGTTTGCCATCGCTTACGTGGGAGATCGGGGTCCACAATAAGCACCATGTCTCCAGCGCTGACGTTTTCTTGTTGCGCAAACCACTTAGTTCGAAGTTGTAGAGTGGGCAGGTAATGTTTCTCGAAATGGTCAGCGAAACGACGGGATAGCAACTGCATAAGTTGCCAGGTTCGACGACAGTACTCGTCTCCGTCTGTGATCTCCGATCGTGGGAGCATGGCTACGGGCTTCTTCAGTAGAAAGTGCGCGGGTGTTAGCGCTTCCAGGGAATCAGGATTTGAAGAGACTGGCATAAGCGGTCTTTCGTTGAGATAGGCGGCGATTTCTTCCATTAACGTCCGCAATAGTTCGTCGGTGAGATAAGCGCGACAAGGCACAATAAAGTGGAATGCAGTCTTCACGCTCCTAATCAATCTCTCCCAACTTCCTCCCCACCAAGGGGCGTCGGCGGCGTTGAAGGTCCAGCTAGACGCTGTTATCCTTAGCTGATCGTCCACCTGTCTCTTGTTCCAGTCCTTTACGTAAGCTTGAATTTCGTTGTTGGCTCCAATGAAGTTCGTTCCCTTATCCGATCTCATCGTGTTACTGGTTCCGAAACGAGCAATCTGTCGTCGTAAACTCAACACGAAGCTGTTGGTGGATAGATCGTTTACCATATCTAGATGGATAGCTCTACAAGTCATACAAACGAAGATGACACACCATCTCTTGACTATAGTCCGGGCACAATATACTTCAATAGGGCCAAATAAATCCACACCGGTATTAGTAAAGGGTGGTTCATAGAAGCTTACTCTTTCCCTAGGTAATTCTGCCTCTCGCTGTGTTAAAGGCCTACTGAATGCTTTCCTACAGGGTATGCAGTTCCTAAGAACTTGGTTCAGAGCCCTACGGGGTTTATAAAAATAGTAGCGAGTTCGAATTTCGCTCAGAACTCGTTCTCTACCAGCATGGTACAGTTTGCTATGAACATCTACAATCATCTTGATTTGTATGTCAAGATTTCTAATGAGTATGGGAAATTTAGTGTCAAAGGATAATGGGGCGTTGGTTAGTCTGCCTCCAACACGTATTAACCCATCTATCATGGTACTAGAGAAGCGATCCCTTAAGCGCATCTGCGGATTTCTTAACAACAGGAAATACTTATCGGAATCCTCATAGCATTGTAGGAGTCTCAGCATCTGTTTGTTGGTTTCATCATGCTCCTGGTAACTGATCTTCTCCTTTAGAAACCTGTCGGATATCTTGTATTTGGGGAGATCTTTAACAACATGGACTCGTGCAGATGTTGATGGAGCATCATCACTATTGGTCTTTGTCCCGGAGTAACGATGATGAAAACATCGTTTCAAATAGGTAACGGCTTTACAGAGCCGATTCCAGGAACTGTAGTGACGTATCACTCTCTGCAAGAGGGGTGAGAGTCCTTGCGCGATATCTGGTATTCCAGATTTCCAATCCTTGTCACGGATTTCCAAGACTTCTTTAGTCGTGGCGGTGGGTTTCTGATCCAAAGCATCCTCTCCGGAAGTGAATAATACAGATAGATCAACCGCAGGTTTAAACAACTTCGATTTACTCGCTCGAGTTTTGGGTTTAACTTTCTCCGCTCCCTTGGCCTGTCTGATCTCTGCTGTTGTGAGGTGGGGAGGCCATTCTTCTTCTTCTCTGTAGAGAAAGTCGGGTCCACCTAACCATTCAGGAGTATTTACCAATTCCTTTGGAGTCGCTCCTCGGGAAGCGATGTCTGCTGGATTAATCGTTCCGGGGCAATGTCTCCATTGGTCCATCGTCGTGCGACTAAGTATGATGGCTACTCTGTTGGTAACGAAGACGCTGAACTGACAGACTTCATTGGTTATATACTCTAACACGAGTAAAGCGTCGGTCCAATAGACAGTTTTCTCTAATGGATAGTCAATCTGTTCTGTTACATTCCGGCCGATGGCTGTAGCGTATAGAGCCGCCTTTAACTCCGCTCGAGGAACTTTCAACTTGTTGTTGATTAATGCCTTAGAAGTAACCAAGGCGACTTTGATTCCATCCGGAGTTTCCACTCTTAGGTAGGCTACTATACCTATTCCCATATCGCTGGCGTCTCCAAACACATGGAGTTGATAGGAATACGTAGGGAGAACATGACCAAAATATGAACGGGAAATTATAAAATCCTCGATAGCCGGTAGAGAATCTTCCCATTTCATCCACTTCTTTAATATTTCTCCCTTAAGTGGATCGTCCCATGAGTGGTTTTCAAGCCACATTTGTTGTACCAAACTCCGAGCAATCAATATAACTGGGCTAATAAATCCCAATGGATCGAAATAAGTGCTCAGTATACTTAAACAAATCCGTTTGATTCGAACTGGATTATCTCGCTGTTTTAGTTGGAAAAACAGGATATCTCTCTCTGTGTCCCATTTCAAGCCGAGTGTCTTGGTTTCTGGCAGATCATCTTTGATCAAATCGAGATCTTTCGCTCCTCGATCTTCCGCAGGGATCGACTCCAGAAACTCACGGGAGTTGCTGGTGAATTTCGTTAATCGAAACCCACCTCTTTTTAAGCACTCTACCGTTCCTTTAGCGACCTCAATGGCTTCCTCAACTGATGGAAGGGACTTCAGATTGTCGTCCATGTATATGTCCCGCTTGATGTTGTCGATCACTTCCTTAGAGAAGGCCTCTCGGTTGTCCTCTGCAGTGGTACGCACTACCGAACAGGCGTTGGAAGGGCTTGAGATTATCCCAAAGGCCTGGATGGTCATCCAGTACTCCACCGGTTTCTGGTTGAGGTCTCCTTCGGGCCACCATAGAAATCGTAGGCTATCTCGATCCCTATCCAACACTTTGACTTGCAAGAACATGCCTTCTATATCGGAGGCGAAAGCAATCGAATATTGTCTCAATCTTAAAAGAATTCCCAACAAAGATTGAAGTAAGTTGGGTCCGGGTAACAATTCAGAGTTAAGGGATTGACCCATGTAAAGAGCGGAGCCATCAAACACTACTCTCACTTCATGGGGTTTACCGGGTTTAGGAACGTAATGGTGAGTTAAGTAATACGTTCTTTCAGTCACAGGTGTTTCTTCCGGTACTCTCTCTGCGTATCCCTTATTAATAAATTTTTTCAGCTGTGTTTGATACATTGCTTTAGCTGAAGAATTAGCCGTAAGGCGTCGATGGAGTTGCGCGATTCTTTTTTCAGCCAAAGGTCTGTTATTGATGAACTTCGGTTCTCTCTTGCGAAAAGGTAAACCGACTTCATACCTGCCTTGATCTTTGAGGAAATGTGTAGTTGTCTCTTGGATCTGCTTGGCCCTTTCCTCTTCCACCGATAAGGCTTTATCGTAGGAATTGGGCTCTACCGCCTCTTGCGTAAAGAATCTTACGGCATGTTCATCTCGAGTCTTGGCATTACAACGCTCAATGACGTCATTTAACTCGTCGTTATAAGCTTCTCGTTCAGATGGATAGAGAAGTTGACATAAGTTCACTTGGTTTTGCCAAGCCTCGTTTTCCTTAAGGAGATCGATGGTATTCTCCTCATCAAAAAGCTGGTGAATGTCGTCGTTATCTGAGGAGTATGGAATTCCCTCAGTTAAATCGTCTCCTTCACTAGTATCATCTTCCCATTCACTCACCTGGCAGACGCTCTCTTGCGGTAGTCTTTCTCTGAGTGTTCTACGGGAAGGGCCAGTAAAGTACCAACCTACTCTAGTTCTTACCGCATAGGTCTGTAGGGGCTGCGGTTGAGCAGGCCGTTTCTCTAATGTCTCCAGCGCCTCATGCGCGTTTTGGCCGATGAGTATTTGCACTCCAGGATAATCAGTCTGGAATCGAGGTATGTTAAGATGTTGGATGCTCTCATCCTCGTCCCAATTATAAAGGTCTGCTTGGGTAGTAGCGAAGTTCTTTATAGCTACCATTTTCACTGACCTTATGCTATGTTCTCCTAGTTCGTCCTGGGGGGTGGACAACGCGCCTACATAATAATCTGCCGTTACTGTAGATTTCCAAACTTGCATGATCCCTGACATGTTTAGCTTGGTTCGGAACTTGGGTTGTCCAGCAAATATGTCTTCGGCTAGCTCTTGGTCGATGAATGTTCCTGTACTACCGGAGTCAAGGAGAGCGTTCACTACATAACTCCGTTTAGGTCCGTGAACCCTTACCTGTACCACAGGAAATTCTCTAATCCCTACATTGGAAGATGGCTCTTTCCAAGATGGTTGTCGTTCAGAAGTAGTTAGAGTGAGGTCGCTGTCTGTATCTTTTTCATATGTGAGTGCTCGATACACTGCGGTATTTATCATGTAACAGGATTCGTTTTCGTCGGAGAACTCGTCTGTATAGAATCCTTCCATCTCAGATTGATCAGTGTCGTTCACATCACTGAATTGGACATGTAGCTCGGAATCACTTACCTGATTCGGACTATTTCGCTCGAATTCAGTGTGCAACAAGATATGATGTTTCGCACCACACTTTGCACACCTTATGTCAGAGAAACAGGTACGCCGTTGGTGTCCTTGTCTGAGGCAATTATAACATAACCGCTTATCCCACATGACTTCGCGTCTCTCAGTTAATGATTTCTTTAGAAATTCATCACACATATTCAAACGGTGGGTCCCGTCGCATAGCGCACATTTCGGTTTGATGTTACTTACTTTATTCTGAGTCACATTGTGTACACTTGCTTTTTCTTCGGGCTTTCTCACCTGAATTCTCTTGGGAGACGTAGGAGGAGTTTTTCTTACCTGTTCTCTCCTGTCATTTGTTCGAGACTTGAATTTACTCACCTGATCTTTAGGCATTTTATTCACGTAATAAGATCTATCAGTGTCCTTCCTGCTATCTTCTCCTTGAGAAGTCTGGCTTTCGCCGTCGTCTGTATAACACACTGGTGTTACCTTTCTCCTAGAGACGGGTTTTTCACTTACCTTGTTTTCCGGTGTCTTCTCTCTGGACAGTTTCAGGAGCTGTAATTTCACTTCTCCATCTAGGAATGACATGAGATCAGACATGGTAGGGTCTCGTCGTTGTTGTTCCATCATATATAACACTTTCTTATCCCAGCGTGTACCTACTCCACCCTTCGGTAAAGTAGAAGCCACTGCTCTAATAACCATAGCATTCTGATACTCATGAGACTTACCTAGCCAATCTAATTGTCTACAGATCTCCTGAATCTCATCGGAAAACTCTATAATTCCGCTGCTAATAAATTTTCGGGGCGCTACCAACTTTGCATACAAATACCCAGCTATGTTATTCCTATTACCATACCTGATGTTTAGTGTATCCCAAACTTGTCTTAATCCATCTGGATGTCCAATAAACTTTAACGCCATTAACTTGGGAGATCCTTCCAAGCACTCGATGAGGAATCTAAGTTTCTCTCCATTAGATAGCACAGAGTTCTGTATGTTATTTTTGTAATATTCATTAAAAGGTAACCATTTCATCTCATCTCCATTGAACTTGACGATCTCTCCCACCTTTACCGCTTGCCGGGCTTCGGTTCTAGCCATTTGACGCGTAAAACTTTCTTGGGCCATCGTGTTATTTAATATCGAGTTATCGGTATATAAATTTCTCGGATTATGATCCGGTCTATAGGGAATATCATTATCAACAGGTCTATAATTACCCTTAATAGGGTTCACTATAGGAGTTTCTACTTCGCTAGCAGTCACCACCTTATTGTGGCCAAGGTAAGACTTAGTCTGCGTGCTAGCAGCACAACGAAATCTGCCTTGCCGCGGCATGACTGGTCCTCTCTGTTGCAACAGCCAAGTGTGAGATCCAGCTTCACACTACAGCTGAGCAACAGGTATGAGGCTCTTGCCTCTGAGGCGGCAGATCACTGTGAGGGCTATACTGCCTTTACAGAAGCAGTTAAGTTAGCAGCTGCAGAAACAGTTCCTGTATACCCTCGCAACAGGAAAAGGGCCCCCTGGACTGACAACAAAATTCAGAAGTTCTGAAATGACCTTCATAAGGCGCAGAAAGAGTCCCGACTCAAACAGACTACAGCGGCCAAGAATGCAGTTAAGGCTGCATCTAGGTCCCTGAACAGGCAGTACTCTGTTAATCTACAGGAGCTAATAAACCAACAGGTTGATGCCATCAATGATGCTGACGACAGCAGGCAATCATCCCAGGCATGGAAATCGATCAATCTGCTTACTGGGCGGAAAAGCCAACCAACCACCAAGGTTAAGGCTGAATCACCAGCCGATTGCCTCAATGGTTGGAAAGCCCACTTTGAAAAGCTCCTCAATAATGACAGGGTATTGCCCGATAACTTTATAGAAGTAAAAGTGTCTGAGTCTGTACTCCCAGATATTCCCATTGGCGATATCTCCTTTGCAGAAGTGAAGGCTGCTGCAAAGAGCATTAAGACCAATCGTGACAGTGGAGTAGATGGTGTTCCCCCTGAGGTCTTTAAAATACCTGAGTGTTTAAAGCTCATCTATCCCATCATAGTAGACATATACCGAACAACAAGAAATGAAAACAAATAAGTTGGTGCCAGTTCCCAAGAAGGGCAACCTAACACTCTATGGTTCTTTTCGGGGAATCTTATTGATCTCGATTGCTGCAAAGCTATACAATAGGATTCTATTAAATCGCATCAGGGATCCCATTGAGAGACTGCTCCATGAAAATCAGAATGGGTTCCGTAAAGTTCGTGGGACCATGGAGCCCATTTTGGCACTTAGAAGGATAATTGAAGAATTATCAAAAAAGAAAGACAGGCATCTGGCTGTTATCTTTGTTGACTTCTTCAAGGCCTTTGATCCAGTCTCTCGCTCACG
Source organism: Nemertoderma westbladi (assembly GCA_032718475.1). Taxonomy (NCBI): domain Eukaryota; kingdom Metazoa; phylum Xenacoelomorpha; order Nemertodermatida; family Nemertodermatidae; genus Nemertoderma; species Nemertoderma westbladi. Next base: position 11,735 of record JAUCBJ010007194.1, read on the forward strand.
TATGTTCAGCATACTTTCATTATATGGGATTCCTGATGAAATTATTGCAGCAATCAGATCAGTCAGTATACGATGGTTCGACAACATTTGTGTCTACTGTTGACGGTGACACAGAACCATTTGAAGTGTTATGGGGCGTCCTCCAAGGAGACACACTTGCACCATTCTTGTTCATTATTGTGGTTGACTATGTTCTACGCATGTCCTTAGATCATCATAATGATGATGGGGTGAAGATAACTCCACCTACTGGCTCCAGAAGTCCAGGAAATCCTGCGAAGTACCTAACTGATCTAGACTTTGCTGATGACTTAGGAGTACTCTCAGAATCATTAGAGGGAGCCCAATGGCTCCTCAGCTCATTAGAACATGCTGCTTCTAGTGTTGGTCTTTTTATTAACTCCAGAAAGACCAAAATTTTGACAGTTAACTTTGAAAGTCCTCAGCAAGTCTCTGATCGGATGAGCATAAGCTCAAAGGATGGTATGCTTGAGCATGTGGACGACTTCTGTTACCTGGGATCATGGATCCGGAAGTCAGGTGAGGACCTTCGAATACGTAAGGGAAAGGCATGGGCAGCCTTGAATAGGCTTTCCAGGATTTGGAAGGCACCGAGAATAATCGGAAACTTAAGGTCCGATTATTTAGAGCAGCAGTAGTTCCAGTACTCCTCTACGGGAGTCCATGCTGGGCTCTAACTGCTGAGGACACCAAATCTCTGGATGGCACATTCACAAGAATGCTACGCCGGGTGCATTGTGTCAAATACAATGCACACATCTCCAACCAGACACTATATAACATTGGGGGTGTCTCATTGGTTCCCCCAAGCTTGACACTAGAACAAAATCGCCTCCGCTTTGCAGGACATTGCTTTCGCCGTGAGGACCAGCCAGTGCATAATCTTGTACTTTGGCAGCCTCATGGAGTGAATAAGCATGGTGGACAGCCCATGACTTTCTTGAGACACATCTTAAAGGACACTGGCCTTGAAGATGCGTATGATCTAGCAAATGTCATGGGTGATAGGGAGTTGTGGCGGTGCAATTTTGTTGACAAGCCGGCACAGCATTCTCAAAAATGCAGCTGCAATGCAGCATGCCGATCCTAGTAGTAGTAGAGAGAGAGGGATGGTGATTGATCTACCTAGAGAGAGAGGGGGATGGTGATTGGTCTACCTAGATAGAGAGGGAAGGTGATTGGTCTACCTAGAGAGAGAGGGATGGTGATTGATCTACCTGAGAGAGAGAGAGGGATGGTGATTGGCTACCTAGAGAGAGAGGGATGGTGATTGGTCTATCTAGAGAGAGAGGGATGGTGATTGATCTACCTCGAGAGAGAGGGATGGTGATTGATCTACCTAGAGAGAGAGGGGTGGTGATTGGTCTACCTAGAGAGAGAGGGATGGTGATTGGTCTACCTAGAGAGAGAGGGATGGTGATTGATCTACCTAGAGAGAGAGGGATGGTGATTGATCTATCCTGACCAAACACCTACCTAGAGAGAGAGGGATGGTGATTAATCTACCTCGAGAGAGAGGGATGGTGATTGATCTACCTCGAGAGAGAGGGATGGTGATTGATCTACCTAGAGAGAGAGGGATGGTGATTGATCTACCTAGAGAGAGAGGGATGGTGATTGATCTACCTAGAGAGAGAGGGATGGTGATTGATCTACCTAGAGAGAGAGGGATGGTGATTGATCTACCTAGAGAGAGAGGGATGGTGATTGATCTACCTAGAGAGAGAGGGATGGTGATTGATCTACCTAGAGAGAGAGGGATGGTGATTGATCTACCTAGAGAGAGAGGGATGGTGATTGATCTACCTAGAGAGAGAGGGATGGTGATTGATCTACCTAGAGAGAGAGGGATGGTGATTGATCTACCTAGAGAGAGAGAGGGATGGTGATTGGTCTACCTAGAGAGAGAGGGATGGTGATTGATCTACCTAGAGAGAGAGGGATGGTGATTGATCTACCTAGAGAGAGAGGGATGGTGATTGATCTACCTAGAGAGCGAGGATGGTGATTGATCTACCTAGAGAGAGAGGGATGGTGATTGATCTACCTAGAGAGAGAGGGATGGTGATTGGTCTACCTAGAGAGAGAGGGATGGTGATTGATCTACCTAGAGAGAGAGGGATGGTGATTGATCTACCTAGAGAGAGAGGGATGGTGATTGATCTACCTAGAGAGAGAGGGATGGTGATTGATCTACCTAGAGAGAGAGGGATGGTGATTGATCTACCTAGAGAGAGAGGGATGGTGATTGATCTACCTAGAGAGAGAGGGATGGTGATTGATCTACCTAGAGAGAGAGGGATGGTGATTGATCTACCTAGAGAGAGAGGGATGGTGATTGATCTACCTAGAGAGAGAGGGATGGTGATTGATCTACCTAGAGAGAGAGAGGGATGGTGATTGATCTACCTAGAGAGAGAGGGGTGGTGATTGATCTACCTAGAGAGAGAGGGATGGTGATTGATCTACCTAGAGAGAGAGGGATGGTGATTGATCTACCTAGAGAGAGAGGGATGGTGATTGATCTACCTAGAGAGAGAGGGATGGTGATTGATCTACCTAGAGAGAGAGGGATGGTGATTGGTCTACCTAGAGAGAGAGGGATGGTGATTGATCTACCTAGAGAGAGAGGGATGGTGATTGATCTACCTAGAGAGAGAGGGATGGTGATTGATCTACCTAGAGAGAGAGGGGTGGTGATTGATCTACCTAGAGAGAGAGGGGTGGTGATTGATCTACCTAGAGAGAGAGGGGTGGTGATTGATCTACCTAGAGAGAGAGGGATGGTGATTGATCTACCTAGAGAGAGAGGGATGGTGATTGATCTACCTAGAGAGAGAGAGGGATGGTGATTGATCTACCTAGAGAGAGAGGGATGGTGATTGATCTACCTAGAGAGAGAGAGGGATGGTGATTGATCTACCTGAGAGAGAGAGGGATGGTGATTGATCTACCTAGAGAGAGAGGGGTGGTGATTGATCTACCTAGAGAGAGAGGGGTGGTGATTGATCTACCTAGAGAGAGAGGGGTGGTGATTGATCTACCTAGAGAGAGAGGGGTGGTGATTGATCTACCTAGAGAGAGAGGGGATGGTGATTGATCTACCTAGAGAGAGAGGGATGGTGATTGATCTACCTAGAGAGAGAGGGATGGTGATTGATCTACCTAGAGAGAGAGAGGAATGGTGATTGATCTACCTAGAGAGAGAGGGATGGTGATTGATCTACCTAGAGAGAGAGAGGGATGGTGATTGATCTACCTAGAGAGAGGAGGGATGGTGATTGATCTACCTAGAGAGAGAGAGGGATGGTGATTGATCTACCTAGAGAGAGAGGGATGGTGATTGATCTATCTAGAGAGAGAGGGATGGTGATTGATCTACCTAGAGAGAGAGGAATGGTGATTGATCTACCTCGAGAGAGAGGGATGGTGATTGATCTACCTAGAGAGAGAGGGATGGTGATTGATCTACCTAGAGAGAGAGGGATGGTGATTGATCTACCTAGAGAGAGAGGGATGGTGATTGATCTACCTAGAGAGCGAGGAATGGTGATTGATCTACCTAGAGAGAGAGGGATGGTGATTGATCTACCTGGAGAGAGAGGGATGGTGATTGGTCTACCTAGAGAGAGAGGGATGGTGATTGATCTACCTCGAGAGAGAGGGATGGTGATTGGTCTACCTAGAGAGAGAGGGATGGTGATTGATCTATCCTGACCAAACATCTACCTGGAGAGAGAGGGATGGTGATTGATCTACCTAGAGAGAGAGGAATGGTGATTGATCTACCTAGAGAGAGAGGGATGGTGATTGATCTACCTAGAGAGAGAGGAATGGTGATTGATCTACCTAGAGAGAGAGGGATGGTGATTGATCTACCTAGAGAGAGAGGGATGGTGATTGATCTACCTAGAGAGAGAGGGATGGTGATTGATCTACCTAGAGAGAGAGAGGGATGGTGATTGATCTACCTAGAGAGAGAGAGGGATGGTGATTGATCTACCTAGAGAGAGAGAGGGATGGTGATTGATCTACCTAGAGAGAGAGGGATGGTGATTGATCTATCTAGAGAGAGAGGGATGGTGATTGATCTACCTAGAGAGAGAGGAATGGTGATTGATCTACCTCGAGATAGAGGGATGGTGATTGATCTACCTAGAGAGAGAGGGATGGTGATTGATCTATCTAGAGAGAGAGAGATGGTGATTGATATACCTAGAGAGAGAGAGATGGTGATTGATCTACCTAGAGAGAGAGGAATGGTGATTGATCTACCTAGAGAGCGAGGAATGGTGATTGATCTACCTAGAGAGAGAGGGATGGTGATTGATCTACCTAGAGAGAGAGGGATGGTGATTGATCTACCTAGAGAGAGAGGGATGGTGATTGATCTACCTAGAGAGAGAGGAATGGTGATTGATCTACCTCGAGATAGAGGGATGGTGATTGATCTACCTAGAGAGAGAGGGATGGTGATTGATCTATCTAGAGAGAGAGAGATGGTGATTGATATACCTAGAGAGAGAGGGATGGTGATTGATCTACCTAGAGAGAGAGGGATGGTGATTGATCTACCTAGAGAGAGAGGGATGGTGATTGATCTACCTCGAGAGAGAGGGATGGTGATTGATCTACCTAGAGAGCGAGGAATGGTGATTGATCTACCTAGAGAGAGAGGGATGGTGATTGATCTACCTAGAGAGAGAGAGGGATGGTGATTGGCTACCTAGAGAGAGAGGGGTGGTGATTGATCTACCTAGAGAGAGAGGGGTGGTGATTGATCTACCTAGAGAGAGAGGGGTGGTGATTGATCTACCTAGAGAGAGAGGGGTGGTGATTGATCTACCTAGAGAGAGAGGGGTGGTGATTGATCTACCTAGAGAGAGAGGGGTGGTGATTGATCTACCTAGAGAGAGAGGGGTGGTGATTGATCTACCTAGAGAGAGAGGGATGGTGATTGATCTACCTAGAGAGAGAGGGATGGTGATTGATCTACCTAGAGAGAGAGGAATGGTGATTGATCTACCTAGAGAGCGAGGAATGGTGATTGATCTACCTAGAGAGAGAGGGATGGTGATTGATCTACCTAGAGAGAGAGGGATGGTGATTGATCTACCTAGAGAGAGAGGGGTGGTGATTGATCTACCTAGAGAGAGAGGGGTGGTGATTGATCTACCTAGAGAGAGAGGGATGGTGATTGATCTACCTGGAGAGAGAGGGATGGTGATTGGTCTACCTAGAGAGAGAGGGATGGTGATTGATCTATCCTGACCAAACATCTACCTAGAGAGAGAGGGATGGTGATTGATCTACCTAGAGAGAGAGGGATGGTGATTGATCTACCTGGAGAGAGAGGGATGGTGATTGGTCTACCTAGAGAGAGAGGGATGGTGATTGATCTATCCTGACCAAACATCTACCTGGAGAGAGAGGGATGGTGATTGATCTACCTAGAGAGAGAGGAATGGTGATTGATCTACCTAGAGAGAGAGGAATGGTGATTGATCTACCTAGAGAGCGAGGAATGGTGATTGATCTACCTAGAGAGAGAGAGGGATGGTGATTGATCTACCTAGAGAGAGAGGGATGGTGATTGATCTATCTAGAGAGAGAGGGATGGTGATTGATCTACCTAGAGAGAGAGGAATGGTGATTGATCTACCTCGAGATAGAGGGATGGTGATTGATCTACCTAAAGAGAGAGGGATGGTGATTGATCTACCTAAAGAGAGAGGGGTGGTGATTGATCTACCTAGAGAGAGAGGGGTGGTGATTGATCTACCTAGAGAGAGAGGGATGGTGATTGATCTACCTAGAGAGAGAGGGATGGTGATTGATCTACCTAGAGAGAGAGGGATGGTGATTGATCTATCCTGACCAAACATCTACCTGGAGAGAGAGGGATGGTGATTGATCTACCTAGAGAGAGAGGGATGGTGATTGATCTATCTAGAGAGAGAGGGATGGTGATTGATCTACCTAGAGAGAGAGGAATGGTGATTGATCTACCTCGAGATAGAGGGATGGTGATTGATCTACCTAAAGAGAGAGGGATGGTGATTGATCTACCTATAGAGAGAGGGATGGTGATTGATCTACCTAGAGAGAGAGGGATGGTGATTGATCTACCTAGAGAGAGAGGGATGGTGATTGATCTACCTAGAGAGAGAGGGATGGTGATTGATCTACCTAGAGAGAGAGGGATGGTGATTGATCTATCCTGACCATTCACCTACCTAGAAAGAGAGGGATGGTGATTGATCTACCTCGAGAGAGAGGGATGGTGATTGATCTACCTCGAGAGAGAGGGATGGTGATTGATCTACCTGAAGAGAGAGGGATGGTGATTGATCTACCTAGAGAGAGAGGGATGGTGATTGATCTACCTAAAGAGAGAGGGATGGTGATTGATCTACCTAGAGAGAGAGGGATGGTGATTGATCTACCTCGAGATAGAGGGATGGTGATTGATCTACCTAAAGAGAGAGGGATGGTGATTGATCTACCTAAAGAGAGAGGGATGGTGATTGATCTACCTAGAGAGAGAGGGATGGTGATTGATCTACCTAAAGAGAGAGGGATGGTGATTGATCTACCTAAAGAGAGAGGGATGGTGATTGATCTACCTAGAGAGAGAGGGATGGTGATTGATCTACCTAGAGAGAGAGGGATGGTGATTGATCTACCTAGAGAGAGAGGGATGGTGATTGATCTACCTAGAGAGAGAGGGATGGTGATTGATCTATCCTGACCATTCACCTACCTAGAAAGAGAGGGATGGTGATTGATCTACCTCGAGAGAGAGGGATGGTGATTGATCTACCTAAAGAGAGAGGGATGGTGATTGATCTACCTAGAGAGAGAGGGATGGTGATTGATCTACCTAAAGAGAGAGGGATGGTGATTGATCTACCTAGAGAGAGAGGGATGGTGATTGATCTACCTAAAGAGAGAGGGATGGTGATTGATCTACCTAGAGAGAGAGGGATGGTGATTGATCTACCTAAAGAGAGAGGGATGGTGATTGATCTACCTAGAGAGAGAGGGATGGTGATTGATCTACCTAAAGAGAGAGGGATGGTGATTGATCTACCTAGAGAGAGAGGGATGGTGATTGATCTACCTCGAGATAGAGGGATGGTGATTGATCTACCTAAAGAGAGAGGGATGGTGATTGATCTACCTAGAGAGAGAGGGATGGTGATTGATCTACCTAGAGAGAGAGGGATGGTGATTGATCTACCTAAAGAGAGAGGGATGGTGATTGATCTACCTAGAGAGAGAGGGATGGTGATTGATCTACCTAGAGAGAGAGAGGGATGGTGATTGATCTACCTAGAGAGAGAGGGATGGTGATTGATCTATCCTGACCAATCAGGTCAGGATAGGTATAGCTTTGTGTGTTCTATCCCTTTGGTGGGATAACGCATCTGACTTTAGACTATTGGCTGCCTTCCAATAATATTGGGTACTGTCTGTACAATACGTACAGTACAGTACAGTTGACAGATTAATATTTTATAATAATTCTTACAGTATCTACTTAAAAATTTGGTAATAATAAACTTAGAATCTGTGGTTTATAGACTGTGACTGATTGGTCTTTGAGTCTAGCAGAGCCGAGTTGAGTTGAAGAGCAGTTAGCAGAAGATGGTTGATTCGTGAAGCATACAACTCGTCATAATAGTAATAAATAATAATGTCAGGTATTCGGCTTCGACCTTTTGCTATCATGTCTCTTTGTTGCCCCCCCCCCCCCCCTTCTACTGACTAAGAATTTAAATTAAATTATCAAATGTAATTCTATTTTTTGGCGATTTTGGGGCCAGTGCTCAAAAAAGCAGCAACTGTAAAGAACATTTTTATTTATGCCATAATACAGTGTAATTATAAAATATTTCAACACGGCCAATACTAATTTGTTAATTCGAATTCTAATTCTAACACAATAGTACTGATTCTTCCCTGCAGTTTAATCGAAAACATATAGAATATCTGCAGATTACAAAATTACGTGTTGAATTGGAGGTATAGCGTTCCCATCACAATCACTCAGATTACATCTGCAACTAATAGGTAAACGACCTGTCATCTTTATGCGATGGGAAACCTGGACTTCTCCAGTAAACTTGTTAACCACCCGACAAGGACCGATAACGAATCCCGATCGAGTAGAAGTTGGTTGACAACATGAACAGAATCGATCCCAAGTAGTCACATTACTCGCGAAACTGGTTCTTAAGAATGATCGCGACACACAACTGCCGACACAAACAGGAACCTTAGTCAACCTCCATGGTAAACAACCGGGTATGTTTACTCGCATTGACCGGTAGGAGACGCCGCATGCGTCATTTAACCCAGAAGTGACGCTTCCTATTAACAGTAGTGGCAGAGCAAGCGAAACCCAGAAAGGTTTACCTGCCATCCAGAATCGCGCGCGTAAATCGAGTTTACCTACAAAGTAATCAAAGTAAGTTATACAGCTTCCAAAATGATCGCTAATGGGCCGTCTCAAACCAATTCCTCAATACCTTTGTAAATAATATGATATTGGTGGTAAAAAAATTATAATTATTTCAGTAAATTCTTTATGTGCGGTCAATTTGAAGTTAACGAAATAAATTCATTGCATTATTAATCTAATGTGTTCTATAATAATTTCATTTTCAAGTCGGCGTGAAATACGCCGTGAAATAAAGTAAAACTCAATGATGGGCTATGAGGTGCTATATATCACGGCGTGAAATACAGCAACAGTAATCTTTTAATATGATTGTACGGTATTCTACGGTTACGCTGAGGAAGATCTTACAGTATGTCCTTCATCACAGATCCAGACAGCACAATCTACATAGGTCGTTACAGGTACCGGACCGCGTACTGTACCAGTGTCGCAGTGTCATTCATTATGTTGCTACCTACACTGTTGTTACTGGTACGGGTTTACGGTATAAAATTGATTTATAATCAATAAAACTTTGAAACTTGAAAATAAAACGACATAAACGATTTAAATAAAGTATATACCTGTATATCACTTTCAGGCACTCATTCCATATTTCATTCACTCGCTTACTCTAACCCGGAAATATTCCCTATCAAGTCAGCGTGAAATACAGTGCTATACTTTAGTTAAATCGCATACATAGTTAATATTTCATTAATATAATATGAATTAACTATTACAAAGTTCTTACCTGTAATAAAGTTTTCAAAAAGTAGATTAGTAGTTTGGTTCATAATTGGTAATTTTTATCATTTTATATAAATTTATCGTTCCTGACCTTGGACTGAATAAGGGGAAAAGTTTGTTGAGTAGTTTGGCCAATCAAGTTTGCATTTGGGTGATGACCAAATACACCCAATCAGGAACGATACCCAGAAAACTATTTCAGCAAAATCGTTATAACTTTTTGTTGGGCACAGTTTTTGCAATAACCCACCCATAACACCAATAATAAAGCAAAATCGTGAAAGTTTTATGTGAGTCGAGACTGAAATTACTAAAATTTTAACTGAATCTAAGAAATTTTTATTTTTACTGGCTACATATAATTATATACTGTAGTATTAAGTGTAGTATAATATTATTACTAATTGAAATTGTAATTGAAATAATAATGAAATACGGTGTATTAAAATGTGACTTGAAATAAAATTCCAGAATAAACAAAAATACGTAGGCCTATATGGTACAGTAAGTTATAGATACATTATTACATAGAGTAGATATATTTATATATTATTACAAAGATACATTAATACAATAAAAATATGAATTTCGCATATCTAAAAATGACCGTCGTGTTGTTAATGTTGGTATTCATGGTTATCCACGTTACGGTAAGTAAAACAAGTTCTTCTGACTCGACCACTCAATATATAAAAAGTAAAAGTAAAAATATAGGGTTGAAATTGTCTCGGGCAGTGATAAAACCCGTGTAGGCCTACCAAATAAAGTAATTTTGGCTAGAAGTAGGTCTATGATAAAATTAGCGCCAAAAAAGCTTTTGACAGGAGAAGAATTACAAAATTAAAAGGCCTCTGCCATTTAGGCAAACTCTCGAATTAATTTGTAATATATTTATTTAGGAGGAATGTGAATTAATTCCTATATCTCGGTACTTACAAGCCTCGTTCACAAACACCAGCGGAGAAAATATCCGTTGCTATGATTCCCACGAGACCATGGCCTGTGAAGGTGGGTGCCCATCCCATGTCGGCCCTGCGCTGAAATTACTTGGCACTGAGGTTGAGACTTTAAAGGTAAATAACATTTTTATAGATATATTATATAATGTAATACACAGGACAATATGATAATGCTCTCCATAGCGAAAACTATCAACCGACACTGTTGGGGCTCGAACCCGGTTCCTCAGTTTCAATCTTCCGATTATCATCAGCCGGGTGTGTGTCGCTATGGATAGCATTATCACATTGTCCTATTATATTATATATTTAATTCACCGTCACTCCCCCCACAACAACTCACTTATTATTATAGATATTACACCATGTCCTGGAATATAGTGTCGTTAATCAGGTACATGGCTCCCCCCCCCCCCCCAAATTTTTCTACAAATCTTAATGAGATTGCATGAAATTTGAAACAGAGATAGTTTCACCTCCCGACCACTTACTGGGTGAGCCAGAATTTTTATTTTTGCTTTCAATCTTTAGCTACATGCGTTTAAAAAAGTGTCTCCAGCGATATTACACCAGTTACACCTCAGTTATTCTTCTATCATATAGCTGTGTGGTACCAAACCATTGGTGCTGGTACCAATGGAAAGCTGGCCATGCAAGGATTTCAAATATGTAACACAATTTGAATTTCGTTGAAAAATAGCTGAGCTATGAGCGTTCAAATGTTTCATGGTTTTGCACCGGCGCGAGGCTATTTTATTCTATTTAATAAATGCATCATAATCTGGAATTTTTTGTTTATCCAAATACGTATCAGCTTCTTCGTACTTATCGTACTTATCAGAGTTCGGTATGTGAAGAAAGGATTTTATGGATACTCATTTATACATTTTAATCTGTACTATATCAAATATAAGTGAAATTTATTAACAGGTACAAAGTATTAATTATCTAATATCTTAATAATCTCCTGCATGGATGTGATAAATCAGTAGTCCATCTTGACTATATTTGACAGAAGCAAACTTAGTCACCGTCTGTGTCCGTTCATTTTACTGAACACTCTCGCCATTTTCTTTGGTCATTTTTCTAATGTTTCTTCTATTGGACATTTCGCCATAATGGCGAAATGTAATCCCCCATTCTCACCTCGATGGCTCGCCCCACTCACCTCGTTCAATGCGTCCACCCTCACAGCCACGGCATAGGCCGCAACGCTGCAAAGTGGTACTTTGCAGCGTTGCGAGTAATTTACCAGAACGCTGTTAAGTTGACATAATGTAACAAAAATAAGTAGTTAACATGTCCATTTGTTTATTTATATTATCAAATTATCTATTATTAGCTAGTACATAAAAATGTGATTTAATGAAATTTTTTAAAGATGTTGCAGTGGAATATAATTATTTTATTAAAACGTTGCAGCAGCCATCAACTTCTGAACTTGTTGCTGGACTCATCACATATAGAAACTGTTGTAGCGAAATGTTTCTGAGTGTCCAGCTATTGCTGACCCCTCACACGGAGCAACTTTTGTTTAAGAAACAAGTTGCAGAAACAAAAGTTGCTCCGTGTTGAGGTTTAAGAGGACCATTAGTCATTACCCAAAGTTTATTATATTTTATTTATAAAACTACTACTCTGAAATTTTAATATAAAGCTGCTGAACATTTTTGGTATTGAAATTTTAATATAAAGCTGCTGAACATTTTGGTATATGTTAGATGAATATTATTATGAGTGAAAAATAATAAAGTAGTAGGGAATTTAGTAATAAAATATGTAAAAAAAATTAAATAACAAAAAAGTTAAATCACACTATTTCTATTAAATCACATAATTAATTAAATTAATCTAGGCTGTGATTTTGTTTAATTTTCAAAAGTCGAATCGAATCGAATATTTTCTTTCGATTTTCGATTCGATTTCGGTATTTTTCGATTCGATTCGATTTCTGGAAAAACAGCTTTCGATTCGATTTCGACCCAGTGAAATTCGTTCGATTCGATTTCGATTCGATCCCAGTCCCTGCTCAAGGACTGTTTGGTGTATGTACAGTGTCACTTTAGCGATTCGGTAGTAAGTCTAAATACACAGATCCCTGTGGCAGATGGCTTTGTTAGACTGTTCAAGTAATTACAACTGCGAGTTGCATGTTGTACAAGTGTCTGTATCTAACTAAGGGTTTAGATGTTGACACTTTCCTTGGAATTTAATTATTCCAAATTCTGTTGTCCCCCTGTTAACACGGAAACCAAGTTTCTGGGTATTAAATCTTTTGTAAAATTACCCTAAAAGTTGTATTCGTAACTTGTTTTGTGTTTATATTAGAGATTGTGTAATCTCATCCGAATTTTAAGTATGTAAGTATTTTTTTTTAGTAGTTAAGATACTTTAGTAATTAGCAATGTCATTATTTAGTGTCACTCAAGTAACCCTCCATAAAAGAGTGTTACCCTACCATAACTGCAACATTTTATACAGTATCTGAACCTCCGAAATAATATCATATATTTCAGTATTGACATAATAAACCCACTTACGGTATAAATAAATCAATTAAACTTACTCAGATTTATTTAAACTCATAGCGTTATCATACTTATTACAACTTAGGTCAGTTATGTTAACTGAACACTATTGTTTAGTAGTTCACAGCCAGTGACATGATTGGAGCAAAAAATAGTTTTCATGTATTGGGTAACATCCTTTGTTAAGGGTAATAATATTTAGTATTAAATAAATAATTAAATAGCATTTATATTAAAAGCCACCCATTTGCCCGAGTAAACAATCTAATTAAACTTATAACATTATTATTACTAATGAGGTGTATTCTTAGAAGTATACTTACAGAAAGGTGAAAGTTCTTCCTAATAAAATTACAGTTTATTAAATATAAGAAATAATTGTATATTATTATTAAGAATTCAGTGCATTAAGCGATATCGAAAGGGGTACATAGATTACACTTTGATTGCCTATTCCTATATGAGACTGTGTGAGACTTGATTTGATTTTGTTGGACTATATGCATGCAATATAAGCAGCCAGAAATTTGTATAGCAAATTATATTTATATTATATTTAATATATTTTAAGCAATATGCTCTTTAGGGCGGTGCGTTTTTTACTTTTTTTCGATTTCATTGTTCTACCGGTGCACAAAAGTTGCCAAATGGTAAAAAAAATAAGGCAAAAAAAATTTCTTTAAATTTCGTCTATGTCTTCATGGATCCCAAGAGGGTTGAAATTGTGTGCCATCGCAATGCACCATAATGAAATGTATAACAACATAACACATTGATGAAAGATCAATGACTCAAAAAAGAACTTCCTGCATGCATCAAATGTCATGAAATGGGTCCAAACTTAGTTAGATACCAAAATTTTAATTTTTGGATCAAGGGAAGTTGTGCCACAGGCACATGACCAGAACCTACTCTTTGGCGCAAGTGATGATTATTCTCAATTTTGGTGATGGACAACTTTTAGTTCTCCTACGGCATTATTATTATGCTCATTAGAACCGCAATGACCGATTTAGTGGGGGTAGACACCATCAAAATAAGCATAGAGCGAATTTGATTCCTTGAGATAATTCAAAATATCATTTATTGTGTATTTGTCCATATCACATCAAGGCGGTAATGTAGACTTGTGCCGTACTTCACATTTTCTGCGATATCTCAAGAACTTTTCGCTCTACGTTTGTTTTGAATGTGTCTACCCCCACTAAATCGGCCATTGCGGTTCTAATGAGCATAATATGAATGCAGTAGGATAGTTGGCCATCGCGAAAATTGAGAATTATCATCACTTGCGCCAAATGGTAGGTCCTGGCCATGTGCCTGTGGCACTAGTTCCCTTGACCCAAAAGTTAAAATTTTGGTATCTAACTAAGTTTGGACCCATTTGATGACATTTGATGCATGCAGGAAGTTCTTTTTTGAGTCATTGATCTTTCATCAATGTGTTATATTGTTATACATTTCATTATGGTGCATCGCGATGGCACAAAATTTCAACCCTCTTGGGATCCGTGAAGATATAGATGAAATTTAAAGAATTTTTTTTTGCCTTATTTTTTTACCATTTGGCAACTTTTGTGCACCGGTAGAACAATGAAATCGATAAAAAGTAAAAAACGCACCGCCCTAAGCTCTTATGTCTATCACAACATTACAATCGTCATGTTTACGAATATGGCAACGAAATTCTCGAGAACCTACTCAAACTATTATTAAATTTTAAGAAAATAAGTGTAGCCCTTTGTGTACCAAAGATAAAGATAAAGATTTTTACTTCCAAGAAAGTATATTTGATCGTACCAAGGTTTATTTTGTTGTTATATATAAAGAGGATAACCATATTATTACTTATCCTACCCTCAAAGGCGGCACACTGCCGCCTTTAACCATTTTCGAAATTTATAAATCTTTCATTTGAACTCCGGGGGGCACACTGCAGCCTTAATCATTTGTAACATAATTATTGGCTAAATTTAAATTAAATTGCATAAACTATGTAATTTAAAATTAATCAAACCAACAGGAATCCCTTCAAGCAATAAATTAATTTTTCTAGACCAGTTTTTCCTGCACGACACGAATATGAACTCCATTTATCCGCCCCAATAGTTATAAGAAAGTTATAAGAGGTTTTTATAAAGAGGCGGCAGCCTGTCGCCATGGGAGTCAGGATAATATATGTAAAGGCGGCACTCTGCCTCCATGAGGGTTAGGTTATAATTATATAAAGGCGAAACACTGCTACCCTGGGGATCAGGATAATATTATATATATGTAAAGGTGGCACTTTGCTGCCATGGGGGTTAAGTTATAATTACAGTATTTAAAGGCGGCATTATGAGCATTTTCATGAATTATGAACACGAGTACGTGTCGTGACAATACGTGTGATGAACTCGTACCGTGTTGGTACGCAAAGTGTTAAAGGCAAATAGGTCTATGATACAGTTACTGAAGTTAGTAACGTTGTAGCAGGACGATATAGCTGGTTTTCTGCACTTGTACCTGGGTCAGTACAAAACGAAGACCAAGGACTTACAAAACTAAGAGGTAAAGTAGCGTTAGCTCCCAAAGAGCGTTAGGTCTCATTGGCATTTAAAGGAGCAGGTTAGTAAAGGAGCAGGTTACATAGTCATAGTTGGGGGAACCAAAACAATAAACGAAAGTTATCACATGTGTTTCGTACAGGTCTTAAGTTTTTGGGTCTTGTGTATTTGTTTTGTACTCACCCTTTTGTATTTATTATTGCACGGTTGTAGCAAATTATTATTGCCAATCTGTTGTTCTATGTACTAATACCGTTGTGGACACCCAAGAGTCTATAGATCGGATTAGAGACCAAGTTTATTTTGCAAATTTTTTGACAATAATGCATTACGTGCTACGAGATGGGGGAGGCATGATTGATTATACGAGATAGGGTGTTAAAAGATTGGATGTTACGATATGGAATAAAACGAAATATTACAATAATCCTTTTCTTCTATTTCGTGAAGCAATGATTCAAATTTCGCGATCGATTCAAATCTCGCGATTCAAATTGCGAGTTAGTAAAGGAGCAGGTTAGCAAAGGAGCAGGTTTCAGAGGAGTATTGGGGGAACCAAAACAATAAACGTTATTGTTTCGCAGGCTAAGAATACCCACTGGCTAGGAATACTCGCATGCTAAGAATTCCTGAGACCGTACATTTACAAAGAAATTGAGCCTGGAAATTGCTTTATCGACCACCTTATAATAAAAATATAATAAAAATAATTTCCCATTCATCATTCATATAATTTGTTCAACAACTTATACAATTAAAAATTAGTGATATTCGATGTTTCATTAAAAGCACTATAATATAACATCGCGACCTTAAATATTAAATTTGTTATTCCCCTCGATTATACACGATATATGATGTTTCCGGACACCAAGTTGTGCCTACAGTCAAAGAAACTTAATATCAATAAATAACCAAAGACGAAAAAGCAATATCACACTCCCTCACATTACCCTCACATTATACACCACACCCCCTAGTGGTAGCACAGGAATTGATGTCACCACAATTTTCAAATAATCAGTCCCACTGAAAGGGCACAACTCTGATTGTGGTGACAAAAAAATAGTGGTAACAAGTTGAGCTGACATTTGATCAAGGACATGTGTCCGACGTTTTGATCGGGTCCCCATGTACTCTTTGTAATGTTAGCACAAGTGCCACTTTGCAATGCCTGAAATGTGAGGGAAAAAAATCGTGTATCCCTTTAGCGTCCTCTTCTTGAACATTCAAAAATCATTGACTAGAGTTCTGCTAACATGTAATAGTTGTGCTAACATCAAACAAATGACACCATCAATATTGATTAAAATTATCTCATGGAATTTATAACACCAGTTGTAGGAACATTTCTCCTCTGCAGTTAGGCAGCGAATTCGTGCTGTCTATAAAATATTCTAGAACATTTAATTATTTACATGGAGTGAACGGCGATGCCATTGTTAGAGAAGGCAATATATCGAGCTTGAAGGCGAATATATGTCTGCTGGCCAGACAGTAGTGTAGCTAATGCAATGGATGGGGAAGCCAGCCTGCGGCGATATTGATTTGTGATGTAAATAGGAAGGCCCTTTGCCCCACAAATTCGGGTTCATAATAATTCGGGGTAATGTAAATTTATCTGTGAATATGAAGCACTACAGGAGGCAATATTAAGGGTACTCTTTCACTTGCTTCCTTTTCTTGTATTTACGTACAAGGCAAGGGGGACTGGACTCCACACTAACTCCCACGGATGAACACAGAGGATGATCTCATATACATATTATATATTGTGCTGTGCGATGGCCGTATTTCGATTGTGAATCATGTTTTGCATTACAAACAAGATTTATTTATTCTTAATTAAATCAAATTGATTTTATGACCATATAGGTTTTTTGGGATACTGATCACGAATATAACACTGAAATATATCGTACATTATTGATTAGGGAATTTATGGATATGTACGTGTCAATGTGCGGCATGAAAAATACAAGTAGCACTAATTGGATAATACAAAAATGATTATCAAATCAACCTGATTTTATGACATTGTGGGTTTTCTGGGACGCTGATCACGAATATGACACTCAAAAATATAGGATTATCGAACTAAATTCGATTTTTAGCGTTTGAAATTGTACGCCATTTGTATTTATCCGTCCCACCGGACAAGCAGCAAAAATGATAGTTGCGTTAACACGAATGATTTTTTACGAGTTATATCGTAGTAATCAGCGACTTTGAAAACCAGTATACTGTGGATATTTATAACCAAAGTCAAAATTTAACACTTTATAATTTTGTGCTACTTGTAGTTTTCGTTTTGGGGCACTTGAATGGCACCAAAATGGGATTTGCACATGCACATACCAGAAATATTTATAACTAGTGTCATCCTGTCCAGCGACATCGAAAACCCGTATACCTTCAGAATTATCAAACCAAACTCAACATTTTTCAGTTTGACATTTTTTACTTATAATATTTTGAGTTTGCAGCTATATATATATATATATATAGAGATGCTATATATAGAGTAGACTCAAACTTTTTGGACAAAAATAAAAAAATTGACAGTGGAAAATGTCAAAATTGAGAAATTGTGAAAAAATCTTGTTTTATATACAGAATCATGAATATCAGATAATGGTCCCCTTAATATTAGAAATCAATTTTAACAATGACGAGCCTTGGAAAAGCTAAAACAAAGAAAACTTGCGATTCTTTGCCTGCCTCTTATGGTGGAATTTCACAAGATGGGTACGATGCAGTGGGTGAAACAAATTGACGGAAGCCATTTCAATAATTAGAAAACCGTGACAGACATCATGGTCATTTATCATGATGGTATATGACTTCACTTGACTTTACAACACTTTTTAACAATTTAAATTATTTGACTTGATATCACTTGGTTTTATGACACTTGACTTGACATCATTGGACTCGACATCACTTCATAATTAATGCCTTGATTGACATCACGTGACTTGATAGTAGTTTGACTTGGCGCCATACGACTTGACATACTGACTTGACATCACTTGACTTGACAAACTTGACTTGACTTGATAATACTTGTTATATTATCACCCTGATTTGTTGATACAGCTCGTTTCCTGCTTGTTTTATCCTCTATGCAAATTTAGGATGTAGGCCTACTTTGTAGACATTTCCTGTTTCGAGATATTATTAAAATTTGACTCAAAAATCTTTGAAATTCTCATTACAGTAGTACGGCAATTCAATTACTTTAAGTAGAGGACATATTACATTTGTTCGTTTACTCCTCCTGCGTTACTACTCTTTGCTCCAGGGAAAAAGCCATAAAATAATATTTTGTTTTATAATTTATTCAACATTTGTCTTACACGTGAAACTTACAGGAAGTTTCCATCATATTTATAATATACTCTATCAAATTCAAATACTTACCAGAACAGGCAATACATATTTAAATACTTGCCAAAACAGGCAAGGTGTATTTATATACTTGCCAAAACAGGCAAGGTGTATTTATATACTTGCCAAAACAGGCAAGGTGTATTTATATACTTGCCAAAACAGGCAAGGCATATTTACATACTTGCCAAAACAGGCAAGGTATATTTATATACTAGCAAAAACAGGCAAGGTGTATTTATATACTTGCCAAAACAGGCAAGGTGTATTTATATACTTGCCAAAACAGGCAAGGTATATTTATATACTTGCCAAAACAGGCAAGGTATATTTATATACTTGCCAAAACAGGCAAGGCATACTTACATACTTGCCAAAACAGGCAAGGTATATTTATATACTTGCCAAAACAGGCAAGGTATATATATTCAGCCAAATGGAGAAGTCTTGGTTTCGTACTGTAGACTGTTATAGTCTTCGTTGTTGGAACCTCTCTGCATCGTATTAAATTGAATTAAGATAGTTTATTATTTTGTAAGTAATATTGTGGCTTATGAATAATTTGACTGTTGACCGTTCGTTACGTAATATAGTGTTTATTGAAGTTTATTTATAGTTAAGTTTTACGCATACGGGATCCCGAGAGTGATAATCCCGGTCCCGATGCCGGAAATCCCGCAAATTTGCGCTAACCAAATTACCCGAGTAAGACAGTAAGAGTAGGACACGAGTCCAGTTTGCCCTTATCCGAGGCGCATCCCATTGCGTTCGTGGGTCACGCATCAAATGGAGAAGTGGGCTTGGACTGGAAGATGGTGCTGGGCTGCCATAAGGCCAGACAGGATAGGAACGTCATATGCAGCAACCAGCTAATTAATCTACATCGCCTCTTCTGTACTTAACTCTATTTTATAATTTTTAACTGATATTTGTGCTGTGTGGGGGGGGGGGGGGGGGGGGGGTTCTCTATAGTTCTCTACCTATTAATTATCAGTAAATGTTTGTCTCTTTATACTTTTAATTAATAGGGTACTATACCATTAATAGTGCCGGTGTGTCGATTTTTGTATTAAATGTTCCAGAATTTTTAGCACCACCCATGAAACTTTCTACTTTTTTATATTTTATTCATCAATGAACGGAAATACTTAATACTTCGTATCATCTAGTAATACTGTAGCTGTGATTTATTAACTTTATTTGGATATAATATAGGTATTAAATGATAGGCATATTGTTATATTGGTATATAATTGTGTCAGCCTATATACCGATATCAGAATAGTTGTTGTAGGCCTACCGCTATTATCGGTATATGTATACTATTTCAGTTAGTGTATACCGGTACTATGGTGGCCCTGGCCCAGAAGGGACAACTTAAAAAATATTTCATTTCGAGTAAAAAAAAAAAAAAACGAAACATTCACGAAACTCTTGTATTTGTCGTTTTTTTTATTTTACTACAAATAAAAAAAATGACAAAAACGAATTATTCCTAAAATTATTATTTTTGTCGTTTTTTTAAATATTTTTTAAGTTGTCCCTTCTGGGCCACCATACGGTACGTATACTGTTGTAATGGTACTACTGTAATTATCGCATATAATAATTGAATAATAATAATTTAATTACAAATTCCGTTTGAATTTATATGTTCATTTAATTATTGATTTAACTATCTAGGCCTCTATCTAGTCCTATCTGTTTAAACACAGTTATACATAGATAGTGTTGTTGTTTGCTACTATTGTTAATAGGGAGATAGTTATGGCATACATTTAGTATCAATATTCAATAATTGAATACGAGTGATATTATTGATCGTTTTGAATGATTTTTGCCATGCAGAATTATTTCGCTTGATATTATTGATAGATTTAAATAATGTTGTCTGTTGAATTATTTTGCTTGATATTTAATTATTTCAACCGATAATTATAGGTAGTGTTAAATGAGACTATGAATTATTTCGACTTATAATTAATTATAGGTCGTATTAAATGTAATCAGCTGACAGTGAATTATTTCGACATATAATTATAGGTCGATTAAAATGTGATCTGGAAGACAGCCTTACTCGCTGGAAGGCTGTCACTTCCAGAGAGACCCAGTCTGAGCGTCCCACCACTGAAAACAGTGGCGAAACTAGTAAACACCCTAGTACCCGAGATAGTACACTAGAACTAGTAAACACCCTAGTACCCGAGATAGTACACTAGAACTAGTAAACACCCTAGTACCCGAGATAGTACACTAGAACTAGTAAACACCCTAGTACCCGAGATAGTACACTAGAACTAGTAAACACCCTAGTACCCGAGATAGTACACTAGAACTAGTAAACACCCTAGTACCCGAGATAGTACACTAGAACTAGTAAACACCCTAGTACCCGAGATAGTACACTAGAACTAGTAAATACCCTAGTACCCGAGATAGTACACTAGAACTAGTAAACACCCTAGTACCCGAGATAGTACACTAGAACTAGTAAACACCCTAGTACCCGAGATAGTACACTAGAACTAGTAAACACCCTAGTACCCGAGATAGTACACTAGAACTAGTAAACACCCTAGTACCCGAGATAGTACACTAGAACTAGTAAACACCCTAGTACCCGAGATAGTACACTAGAACTAGTACCACTGAAAAGTAGTGTAGAGTATTGCCCTGATGAAGAAACATATCCTCACCATGTAATAGCCGCTGCGGCCTCGGTTCCAGTTGAGCCTTACAGGGATCCATTACTTAGCATTGCCAGTGGTATGTTGGGACCTATCTTCGAATCCATAGAGGGATATCTAGCAGAAATAGCTCGAGGAGGGCCAGAACCTCAGCAGGACTGCTATGGAGATGATGTAGATGAGATGGCGTTATTGATGCAGCAGCAATGTTGCCTCCCTAGTTTAGGAGAACCTTTAGACTTGGGAGCAGCTCCCTGGAAGGATTTATACCGTCTAGGTGTTTCGCCGAACACCAAATACCCAGCCATCTGGAAACGATCAGCCTCGGGATATGTTCAAGACATATAGAAACTCACCAACTTACCTCCATCCTCACTTTGAGACGGCCTTAATAGTAGCGCCACTTCCGGTAATGCATTGCCAGCAGATACCCCTTCCTGTTGCTTGCCCAGTATAACAGATGAGCCGGAGAATTAATGAGATCTGTCAAGTTAGGGAGCAAACTGTCGATCAGCTAAAAGACTTAGAAGGTACTGTAAGATCTTTAGAAGGTACAGTAAGAGAACGCAAATCAGAGCTGCAAGAAGTACAACAGTAGATTGCTTTAGATAGCGATTGGCTAGTCAATATACAGAAAGTTATACCTTCTCCTGTAACTATATTGAAACCACCTTGGAATATATCTAATAATGCTCGAGGTGTAGAGCAACTGCATATATATATAGGGGCGAGAATATGGAGTCTTCTATAAACAATACCACACAGAGACCACCCACAATATGAATATATACATATAGCCTTTCTCCAAATGCCCACCCTGTTCTATGTTCAGAATATCCCCTGTTTAACAACATAATAGCGCAAGAGAGTTTAACTCGACAGATGGTTCGAACAGAAGCGCGACAATCGGTTTCAGTGAGGGAAGTCGTTAATGGAGATGAAATGAAGTGGTTACCATTTAGCGAATATTATAAGGATACTCAGTTTTATCTAATGGTGAAAAACTTCGATTTCTCCTAGAATGTTTGGAAGGGCCACTGAAGTCAGGTTACAGCTGATCAGACAGGTCAAGGAAAAGAACCCGGAACATAAGGTTAGTGATTGGAAGTCCACCATAGAGACTGACTATTATATGGTTTCACTATCTACCCCTCAAGATCAGGATGGTAAGAACAGTATTATGCGAGTAAAACTTGTACCCATCAAAAACTTCGCGACCAGTCAAGCTGAATTATATGATTGGGATGATGACAACTTTGCCCGTAAGTATAAAAAACCTCGATTTATGGTAGATTATCCTGGAGTTCAACTACTGGTAGGACAAAACACTCATGAGGCATTAGAGATCTTAGAGAAGCGACCTGCAGATCCATGGCCTTTACACACCTACAGACATAACTGATCATGTGGAAGAGTGGAACTAATGACAGGTGGATGATCAGCTGCAAATAACAGCTTCTAGCCGGACGTTTAATTCAGCAGACACTCCTTGGTGGGGAGGTAGTTGTTACAGACTCATACGTAGTGTGAAGACCGCGTTTCACTTTGTAGTGCCCTGCCGCGCGTATCTCACCAACAAACTCCTGCACACTTTTATGGAAATCGCCGCCTATCTCAATGAGCGACCGTTGATGCCAGTATCGTTCGACCCGGAATCCCTAGAGGCGTTAACACCAGCGCACTTCTTGCTGAAGAAACCTATGGTCATGCTTCCCGTGTCTACACACGAGCCAGGGGATGAATATCTTAAAATCAGACCTGGCAAATGATACAGTTGTTGTCTACTCCGTTTGCGACGCATTTCGAATGATATTATCTTCCCACGCTGCAGCTTAGAACTAAGTGGTTCGCTCATGGTATTAATTGTAGACTCAGACCTCCCACGTAAGAGATGGCAAATCAGTCATATTATCGAGACCCATTTTTCAGACAACGGTTTAGTAAGATCAGTAGAACTCATAGTCATGAGACATAATCACAAGATGAATGGAATCGTATTTGAGTCGCAGCAACTCAACCACCCGATTGGTCGCCTGTGTCTGCTAGAGAGGGACCGATAGTTATCCGGTAACTACGGTAGACAAGAGACTATCCCGACAACCACCTCCCAGATCCAGTAGACCTACATGGATTCTATTAACTCATTATTTACGGGAGCGGGTACATATTGTCTTTATGTCCCTTTTTATATTTCCTATGTATGCTGTATTAAGTAATTTTATATTACTTTAATTATTTTTATCTTTTTCGTTATTTTATAATTTAGTAGAATAATTACAAGTGTAATTATTTTGTAGTTTAGTGCAATAACGTATATACAAAACATATCTATGAATCAAATTAGTTATTATAATATTCATATTATTTTATATTATAGTTAGAAATAACTTCACTTTCTCGTTGGTCTTCCTGCCCGAATATATTTAATTTATTATCTTAGTCTTTCCTATTTATAGGAACCCATACCTTGGTCTCACTGTCCTATCGGCTTAATTAAATAATAAGCCGACAGTGACCCAGTGAGAAATGTTATTACTGCAATTTATATTGTAAGTATTTATTAATATGTCTTGTGACCTATTGTCACTATTACCTAAGAACCTGCTATGCTTTAGGTACTATTTGGTTAAGTAAAGTAATGGGAATCTCGCAAAGTTCAGATCCTCGTATCTCGGCTAGCTAAACCAAGCTCTGGGTAGACCTTGGAAACGACTTGCCTCTTCTCACTGATATTGCTTCGTGCGATACTGCTCTCATACCTTAGGCCTAAAATATTACGTATAGTAGGAGATGTCAATATAACAATGAATCTGTTAAAATATTTAACCAATTGAAAATCTAGTTGATTAAGATATCATGGAACTCACAGATATACTTAATGGACAAATTTTCTAGAATTGTTGGTTAACGTCCCCAGACATGTTCTGGAATAAATAAACAAAATAATAAAATAAATTTTACGGGAATATTTTTATTGATTCATGCACCCTCATGGATATAATAAATTTAAAACACATTATTTAAAAATCCCGAAAATTTAAGATAAAATAAGTCACGGGAGCGGCGCTTGCTTCTTCCATTAAAACTTATTAAAATTCCCTGGCTTGTATTTAATTAATCAAGCTATTAAAATAATAAAAATCAAATTAATAAAAATCATTAATAAAAAGAGTAAAAATAGCCGAAAGAGTTACTATCAAATAACATACCAGATCTGCTTGCATGAAACATATTCTAATTCTACCGCTAGCTTTGCAAAATGTCAACATAGAAACAGAAACGCTAGAAAGAATTAGAGCAAAAGAACAATAGAATGAATGTTGTTTCATTGAATAGCATCATTGAGTGTAGTATCCATATCCAAGGCTACTCAACAACACCGTGACATTGTGAATATGTGAACATTGTGAATAACGGAAAAGTGAGCGTAAATGTGCAAAATGTTGGTTGACACGTATGTGTGTTTATCGATGAATGTTACTACTAAAGGCATAGTCTGAGGATCCTTGGCCATCCTAACGGCTCCTTTGGGATTAAGGACAATTGCCACCCGGCCAATTACCCCCCCCCCCCCCCCCCGGACAACTGACCACCGAGGACAATTGCCCCCCGTACGCCCCCCGACCAATTGCCCCCCGAGGACAATTGACCCCCGGACAATTTCCTCCCAAGGACAATTGCCCCCGGACAATTGCCCCCCGGACAATTGCCCCCCGATATTTTGATATTGTCGATATTTGTCATGCAAAAATATGCATTTACATAAAAAAATATCGTAAATATAGGAACAATTTGTCCAAATTATTAAGAATTATTGCAGACAAGTCATATTATATGAAAAATTTAACGAATGCGGTTCTGTCAAGTGCGATATCAATATCAATGTGCGATATGAATCGCACTTGGAATGTAATAAATTCTGTAATTTCCAAAAAACAATCTCAATCTCGACCAAACCAATTAAACGTTTACGAGAATGGGTTGAAATCGATCAATGACAATCCTATCTTAATCTCTGATGCTTTTAACAATTTTTTCGTTGATATTGGGTAGCGTACTACTAGACAATAAGTTACCGAAATTTTGTCCGATAAAGATGATTAAGGGAATTAAATCTCCCTCAAAATCATTTTCCCTGGTAGACGACACCACGGCAGTTGAGGTGCAATATCATCTTCTCCATTTAGATTAACATTCCTCGTCTAATGATCAACTTCCAATTCGTCTAATAAAAATAGTTTCTAAAATATTACCTCACCATCTGCGGGACTTAATAAATCTTTCAAGGGAATCTCTTTTTCCAGATGCTCTCAAATTGGCACGAGTTTCATCAATATTTAAGAGAGGAGATCCCCTCGACCCAGGTAATTATCGACCAATAATATCCTCACAATCAGTCGTTAGCAACATTTACGAGATGATAATAAACAAACAATTATCTTCTTTCATCTCTCAAAATAATCTCCTATGTAACCAACAATTTGGTTTTCGCAAGAAGATGAGTACTTTCCACGCCATATTGGCTGTCACAGAACAAATCCGTAGACTGTTTAAATTCAAAAGATACCGCATGTGCCATTTTTATGGATGGAAAGGGCATTTGATTCGATTGACCATAATGACTATTTACACCATCGTGTGCAAAGTAGCACTTTGCAGCGTTATGACCCGAGATTATTTATGTACCGAGCGAGCGCAGCGAGGGAGGTTTACATAAATAAACAAGGGTCTTTAACGATGAAAAGTGACCTTTGCAAGCAATGATGTAATGATGTAATTTTTTACATCCTGTCAACTTATCAGCGGTCGGTATGTGAAGAAAGGATTTTATGGATACTCATTTATACTCATTTACTATTTAGTATTATAGATACTCATTTAAAGAAATTATAATTTTACGGTGTGCTTGGAAAGCCATTTGCTTTGTTACAAAACTATTCTTTCTATCGGTGGCATATCATCTGCAGAGCGTACCATAACTACGGGAGTAGCACAGGGGAGCCTCCTTGGACCCCTGTTGTTCCTTCCATATGTTAACGACTTATCCTGCGCCACAAAACTGCTTATGCTTACTTTAGCAGACGATGCCAGTTTCATATCAAGAAACTCAAATCTAGATACTTTGTGCTTAGAAACAAACAAGGATTTATTAATTTTACAGGATTGGCTACTGGCAGACCGATTAACACTTCAACATAAAAAGACGGAATACATTCCAGCGAAAATACAAAAATGTGAAAATTAGTGTAGGCAATACCATTCTAAACCAAGTCAATATATTGACTTATTATAATAATAATATAATAATAATAATAGCATAATGAAATAGATTAAATATTATTATTAAATATTATTAAATATTATTTATTATTAAATAATGAAATAATGAAATAGCATAATTATATGGCTATAATATCATAAAATATCTTGGAGTTCTACTGGATCAAAAGGTAAATTGGAAACCACATATAGACCACATCCTATCAAAAATATAAAAAGTGACAGGAATTTTCTTTAAATTAAGACGGATTTTCACTCAAAAAGTTTTACGTACACTCTCTATTTCACCCTTGTGCATCCTTATGTAAAATACTGTTTGATAACTTGAGGTTCAGCTTGCAGCACACTAATTGCCAAAGTTGGAGTAAGAATAGATCTTGCGTTGCATAACGTATTCCGATAGTCAAAGCAGCGCTTTCCTAGCGTCAATTATGTATATATATCATGCATGCGATAATTCTGGGTTGTCAAGATTCTTCAAACGCTCTTACTTAGCCACACTCATCAAACGAGGTCGGTGTCTGAAAATAAATTTGTTATACATGCAAAAATTTAATCGTAGGACAGGGATCAATAGCGTATTCTGGGCCAATACTCTGGAACGCAATTCCAAGTGACTTTAATTTAATTCAGTTTACTTAACTTTAATTAAGTGGCTTTAATTAAAAACCGAAAATAATTTTTAGAAAATTTTAAATCGCATCTTTTTTCAATGAAATTCCCTTTCTTTAATATTCTAATACGGTATGCATGTCTAAACAAAACAAATTAAAAAATTTTAAATTAATATTATTATAAATAAATATAACATAAATAGGCATATTAATTATTGATGTTATACACAAATAATTTTGATGAAAATAAAAATAGCAACATTTTTAAATCATTGGCACATTTCACTAGTTGCATTCGTGTTCCCGATGTTTTCGATCTTGTGCGACATTTCGCAGTGATTTGACAGGGTGTGGAGGGTGTTGGGTGGTTCGAGGCGTGCAACGCAGCAACAGTACATGCGGTGACAGCTATCGTCCTTCTCATCAGCAAACAATTCTTACAGAAAGTCATCTGTCGGTTCCTAATAAACTGCAGAGGATAAGCCTACTTATCACTACATGAGCTGATGAATAGAACCACAGCGGGTTGTTCGTAAATTGGATATACAAATGAGAACATAATATGGTCGAGTTATCGTGGATAATTGCGTGATTAACGATCTCATTTATTTCCATCGTTTTTATAATGATGATGACGCCATTTTCGTGCGAGTGAGTTACAGTGCGTGGGTGGCACCGGTCAACCCGATGTCGTCATTCATTAATATTTCTTTAATAATGCGTAGAATGTAGAGAAATCTCGGTTATAATAGTATTCTAATGTATAAGTGTTGTAAAAATAAATCTGAGTAGATAATAACGAAATAAATTTGATTTTAACGCTTCTAGAACAGTGAAAGGCACTGCTGGCGAAGTAAAAATGAAGTTATACCAGATCTACTTTCCCGGCAACCAACATATGGAAAGGAAACTATGTGTTGACTGTATATTGTATAGACAGCAATGCAAAGTGGTGGTGGACACAATCATTTCAGCAAAGGAATCTTTTTATAGAAATATTATTAATGAAAATTCAGGAGATCAGAAAACACTGTTTTCTGTGGCAAACAAAATACTCTACAGACATAACAGCAGCACACTCCCGACTCATGACTCAGACCTTCAGCTGGCAAATATGTTCGCCGACTATTTTGACAAGAAAATTAATGATATACGTGAAACTTTAACGACTGAGCAGGTGGTTACTAAAAGTGTGCCTTGTTGTAACCAACGAGGAGACCCGCATCTGCACGTTAACCCACCCTTTGCCACCTGTGCGCAATCCGATCCACGTGTTGACATTAAGATTCCATTTAGTAAAGGTGGTCCTTTACAACGATTCTCTGAAATCTCACCGGAAACTACTTAAAACATTTTCGGCCTGTTTCAAATCTATTGTACATCGCTAAACTCTGTGAGAAAGTGGTATCTATCCAACTCACCTGAACTGAAATACTACTACTACTACTAGGATCGGCATGCTGCATTGCAGCTGCATTTTTAAGAATGCTGTGCCGGCTTGTCAAAAAAATTGCACCGCCACAACTCCCTATCACCCATGACATTTGCTAAATCATCCGCATCTTTAAGGCCAGTTTCCTTTAAGATGCGTCTCAAGAAAGTCATGGGCTGTCCACCATGCTTATTCACTCCATGAGGCTGCCAAAGTACAAGATTATGCACTGGCTGGTCCTCACGGCGAAAGCAATGTCCTGCAAAGCGGAGGCGATTTTGTTCTAGTGTCAAGCTTGGGGGAACCAATGAGACACCTCCAATGTTATATAGTGTCTTGTTGGAGATGTGTGCATTGTACTTGACACAATGAACCCGGCGTAGCATTCTTGTGAATGTGCCATCCAGAGATTTGGTGTCCTCAGCAGTTAGAGCCCAGCATGGACTCCCGTAGAGGAGTACTGGAACTACTGCTGCTCTAAATAATCGGACCTTAAGTTTCCGAATAATTCTCGGTGACTTCCAAATCCTAGAAAGCCTATTCAAGGACTGAAATGGACTGAAATGGACTTCATGAACCCTTGCAAACTGTTGCACATTCTGGAATTCGAGATTGGAGTAACTGGTAATGCCCTAGAATGGTTTATATCATATTTATCCGATCGTACGCAGGAAGTTCGCATTGGTCGATCTTACTCAAAGCGCAAAGCCCTTAAATATGGCTTGCCCCAAGGCTCCGTTTTGGGGCCGCTTCTATTTAGTATATACACTCGCAGTCTTTCAACTGTTATAAGAAAGCACGGTCTAACCTAACACCTTTACGCAAATGACACACAAATCTATATTGCCTTTAAGCCTGAATGTATAGAATCAGCAGTTGGAGTTACTGAGAATTGTCTACGTGACATAAAGACATGGATGAGGTCTAACCTATTAAGGGGGGGGAGAAAATGCGCTACCCCCCGGTAGCGCATTTTCTGACCAAAAAGACGAATTTTTGAAACATATCCTATCTGATGCAGAATTTCATGCTGAATCCAAATATGGAAACTGTTTTCCCATATCTTATTATTGGACCTACTGATCATGTAAAAGCTTTTGCGTAATTAGCCGGTTATTATCCCCGTAAAGTACTCTGTGGTTGGTTTACCAGGCATATAAAGGCCGTGTCCTTGCTGTACTGGTGTTTTGGAGGACATAAAAGCCATTTCTTCTGTATTTGTACTTTAGAGGACATAATCTGTAATTTCGTGACGTAAAAGGCTCGATACTCTTGAAAACAGTGTCGCTACCATGACGACGGCTAACGGCTGATATTGCCACGTTGCAACTTTCTGTATCTGCCAATAGGATTTGAGTTAGTTTTGATTTCGACCTATCACAGATCTACTGAACTGAATTTCCTATCTTTATGCTCATTCTCTGTGGTGGGTGGAAGCCTTTGTAAATAAGGTTATTCTTATCAGTGTTCAGTGTTATGTTTTTGCCCAGAGCCTAAGTACCGGCTTTTGGCACCTCCGTGTTTCAGTCTTTAGTCTTACATTAGTAGGCTCAATTATAGAACGTATATCTGTTATCTTACTTAATTATCTTAACTTAACTTAACCACTCACGAGTTACACAAGTTAGCTCATTCACTTAATAATCATTTATACATTAATATTACTGCTTTTACTGTCGGTCATTCATTATATTGGTTGATGAAATATTATATCGGAATACTGATCAATAGTCAGACACCCCACCTTCTTGATATACTAAAGGTTAGAGAGACCGGTTACAGATAAACGATTGCGACCTATGTTGAGTGGTTTGAAGTGAATCTAATGCTATTTCATATGCCCAACATAAATTGTCTGTTGCTCTCTTTATACGTGACCAAATTTAGTGAAGGTCGGCAGATTAGTGTGCAGTATTGTGCAGCATTGTGTATGAGTGTAACTGATAACAAAACATCTCCTAAAGAATGTGCCATATACGTGAATCTATAGCCTTTTCGTTGTGACTAGTTTAAGTCATAACTCTGTTTATATAAATAGAGCGCCACGTCCTAAAGGAACTGTTAATATTTCCCGAAAGTGAATAATATTTGTCAGAGATTATATATCACGATCAGTCGAATAATACAGTAGGCTTACACCATCAATCATTAAGCCCCGAACTCAGTCTCCCGGGTATATCCAACGGGTGAATGATTGCGCATAGACTGGCTTCGGCTAATGTAGTGTATCAAATACTCGTCATAGGCTAAAGACTATCTATCATCCAAAAGACATTCTAATTTTGGCAGGTTAAACTGTCAAAGGTCTTTAAAAGCGCAAACAATAACAGATATACTTCTGGATTGCGGTGTAAGCAATCTAGTCGAAAGTACCGGTTGACCGGTAACCAGTAGGCCTGACTGCCTGATCATCCGGACCGGTACCTACAACAGTACAGGTACAGCAGTATTATTCGATTGTGATCTATTGTATACTGTAGGCTGCCAGGGGAATAGGGATTGATCACCCCTCATTCTTTTGTAAAGTTTACTTATTTCTGCAAGTTTTATTTGTTTGTAGGCCAGTATTGAACAGAAGGCGTGTAAACCTGATCAGATTGTACAGACAATTTGTAGGCTGAGCTGTTGTCTGATTGCTGTTAAGTCTGAACGGATTGCAGTGTGTGTAGATCACCTGTCCGATAAAGAACGGTTAGGAAGTAGGGGCAGCGAATGCTGTAAGGTAAACCCCCAATTAAAGAATAAGTCGTACTACTGGGTTAGAACGCATACTACCTAATTATTTCGGAGTCTGCATGTCCTGTAGTTTATTTAGGCTTGAGAGTAGTCTGCCATCGTTTAGTCTGTACTTTGTTTGGGTAAGTCTGTATGGGTAGCGTATAATTTTATTTAGATAATTTGTAGGCTGGATAGTTGTCTGGCTGTTATTAGGTCTGAACGGATTGCAGCGTGTGTAGATCACTTGTCCGATAAAGAACGGTTAGGAAGTAGGGGCAGCGAATGCTGTAAGGTAAACCCCCAACTAAAGAATAAGTCGTACTACTGGGTTAGAACGCATACTACCTAATTATTTCGGAGTCTGCATATACCGTAGTTTGTTTAGGCTTGATAGTAGTCTGTCAGTGTTCGGTCTGCATTTTGTTTGAGTAGTTTGTACGCGTAGCGTAATATTTATTATTCAGAGTTTATGCGATTATCCGCAACATTCATTCCCCAAGTTTGTTCCTACAGTAATTGTGTTTGTTATACATACCGCTATAGTTAAATTAACCCCGGTACTACACAGGCTGCTCGGCGTAGGTAAAGATTGGTGATTTTGTGCACCGGTCACTCCAGCAGATACCGTGGTTCTTTTAGCTGTTCAAGTATTTTTAACTACTGATTATTTGTTATACAAGTACTTGTACCTAATTTAGGGTTTAGTGTACAGTACTTTCCGAAAGTAATTATTGTAGGCATTATATTTGTGTTGTAAAGTGGTTGATAGGCACGTTCGATTAGCTCTATTAACTTCTAGGTAGGAACACTCCGTGATACATAACGTAGAACCTATAGCGATACGGCTATAGGTCGTCAGGCGGTGGTATTTTCCTATCTGGACAACGCAGTGTATTTACTACTACTTATTATTTCAAATACCGTAGTACCCTGTCCGTTGTAATAACCAGATTTCTAACCCTTTGTTAGGCTGGTTTGTAGACTTCTTGTAAAATTACCCTAAAAATTCGTATTTTGTGTTTTTTGTAAATTTTTGTGTTTATTTAGAGATTGTAATCTCACCCGAATTGTACGTAATTTGTAGTATTAAGTAACTTAGGTAAATTAGCATTAATTGTTTTAGTGTCCTATAAGTAACACTTCACTGAAAGCGCACCGCTTTGTGTAGTGATTACTCCCCAGAAATAATAACATTTATTTCAACATTGACAAAACCCATTAAAACGGGTATATATATATTATAAATCAACTCAAACGATTTATAAATAGTAGGCCTGCCATACAACAATTAGGTCTCAATATCAGTTGGACTACTGCTTAAATAACGGCAATAAAGTAAGTTAAAGTAACCAAGTAACCCTTAAAATTCAGAAATTCAGTTATTTAAAATAATTGATATACCGGTATTTACAATAGGCTTATTATATTTATTTTTATAAATTTTAGGTTGAAATCATACCGGTATTCTGTAATTAATTCTAGTTTGTAATTATACTTATATATATATACTATAAGTGTAAACTGCATACCGGTATTTACGATAGGCCTATTATCTTTATTTCTATAAATTTAGGCTGAAATTATACCGGTACTTGTAATTAATTCTAGTCCAGAACTATATATACTACAAACTGTAAGCTGTATACCGGTATTCCCGATAGGCCTATTATATATTTATATATATTTGTGCTAAAATTATACCGGTATTCTGTGATAAACCTAGTCTGTAATAATACTTATATAGTTATATATACTATAAGCATACCGGTATTCTAATATATTATATATATCACGCTACACTGAGTAGCAGTATCGGTAATTAATTACTAGGCTAGCAGTTAATACTGAATTACTAGACTTGCTTAGACTGTAATATAGCAGTAGGCATTCAACTGTACTCACAAACATGTCTGATACTAAGCCGAACCTGTCAGACAGTTTATTAGATGTAACTATCTGCGACTCAGATAGAGATATAGAACCGTCTAGTCGTAAGTTCAGTTCACCTCCCACTGTGAGGAAGGTCATCCCTCCAGTAGTAATAACAGAACCTAGGCTGGTCCAACATCGTAGGTCTATCATAGGCACTCGAGCTCAGGTCAAGCGGGACCAAGAAGCAGCGGAACAGCAACAACCCGCGAGTCAAGAACTTATTCCTCAACGGCCCAGCAGCTCCAGTAGTGAGGATACTGTAGAGCTGACACCCGAGCGCGGAGCAGAGATGACGGATGTGGTTTACACGGATCCCCTTCTCATCCTTCCTGCAGCCGTACTCACTAGGTTATTGATTGCGGTGGAAGAACACCAGATCGATTGGGCGAGAAGTCAGCGATCAACTAGAGATAGTTATGCGGGATACACGGGGGAAGAACTGAAGTCTATTGTCGAGTCGCAATGGAACTTCCCCGGACCCGGACTCCCGTTTGATTTATCAGAAGCTGCCTGGGAAGTCATACACCGGATGGGAGTAGCCAAGGAAACCATCGATCCAGCTGTATGGAAGAGGTCCGCAGCCGGATACGCACAAGGATTCTTCAGCTCTATGGAGCGAGTAGAAAAACAACTGTTTAAACAACCTCAAGGACCTCAAGAGCAGGGACAACTGCTTTATCAAGTTAGAGAAAGAATTCTGCGAATTAGGCTAATCTTATCAGCCTTTGAGGAGGCTTCTAAAAGAAGACAAGACACGGCGTTGCAAGTTGCCGTAAAGTCTTGGTTTCAACGGGTGAGTCGCTATGTTCAAGGAGCAGCTCAGTGGAAAGCTCAGTTGGAGGAGCGCTCAACCCAAGGAGAATCAACGGACGCTACTTCTTCCCAAATGGAAAGTGAAGCGACGGCAGAGAAACCGCATAAGAAGGATGCCATTGACATTTATCTGTCAGACTATCAGCGTTTTTTAGGTGATGAAGAGTTGAGGAGAAGGTTAGAGGGGCTTAGCCCTAATAGTGAAGGAGCCCAGCGTGTGTTGGATGCAATAGATGTAGATAGGTTAGCGGCGAACCAAGCTAAATTCGATGAACAACTCCGCATCGCTAGAGAAAAGGAAGAACAAGTAAGGAAAAAACGTATAGAAGACAGAAAGAGAGCAGCCGTGGCAGAGGCAGAAAGAAAAGCGGCAGCGGCAGAGGCAAAAGCGGCAGCGGCAGAGGCAAAAGCGGCAGCGGCAGAGGCAAAAGAGGCAGCGGTGGCGGAAGCAGAACGGAGAGCAGCGGAAGAGATCACCCAACTGGAGTTGGAACATCTTCAAGAGAATCAAGACTGCATAAATAAACAGTTGACAGCTAGTAATATGCAGATGATGAATCGATCTACTCCCAAAAGACAAGGTTATACATCATCTGAGGAAGGCGATACCACTGATACTGAAGGCAAAGGAAATGGATCTCGTCTAAGCCGACGTAAAAGAACATTCCACCGTCAGAAATTGCCTGATTTGCCTCCAGCTGTTAGAAGGCAACTAAATAACACCAACTTAGGCAGTACAGAACCCACAGACCAAATAATTAAAATAGAAAGACTCCCTACTATAGTAGATGAGCCTGAAATAATTAGGCCTGTTCTCGAAATCACCCCTTCGGTGATGGACACACCTGTACTCCCCGAAGTTACCTCTAAATTCCCTCTGCATAGCACTAAGCTACCTGTGCCCCGTAGAACTGCCCAGGAGACAGTTCAGGTCCTGGATCCCGAGCGAAATATTCATGATTTGTCGCCCGTTGTCCCTCGTCTGCCCGCTACGACGTTGGCGGATCCCGTTTCGGCGGTTGATTGGGTGGACGAGAGACGACGGGGGATGGATCTCCTGCTCGGGCAGATGCAGGAGACTGTTCAGCAATTCAGGGGCACAGTAAGGGAAAGTAGACTAGAGTTGCAAGAAGTGCAGCAAAGTATCACGCTCGAACGCGATAAATTAGTAAATACACAAAAGGGTATACCACCATCCCCTGTAACAATGTGTCAACCTGTTAGGTCTGAAGTATCTCATGCGCAAGGTGTGGAGCCTACACGCATATATACTGCTAGCGAAGTAGAAACTCCTATAGTGAACCCTATTAAGGGTAATTATAGACCTGTTGATAATGATATTCCATATAGAACTGATCATAATCCGAGAAATTTATATACCGATAACTCGATATTAAATAACACGATGGCCCAAGAAAGTTTTACGCGTCAAATGGCTAGAACCGAAGGCCGGCAAGCGGTGAAGGTGGGAGAGATCGTCAAGTTCAATGGAGATGAGATGAAATGGTTACCTTTTAATGAATATTACAAAGATAACATACAGAACTCTGTACTATCTAATGGAGAGAAACTTAGATTCCTCATCGAGTGCTTGGAAGGATCTCCCAAGTTAATGGCGTTAAAGTTTATTGGACATCCAGACGGATTAAGACAAGTTTGGGACACACTAAACATCAGGTATGGTAATAGGAATAATATCGCTAAGTATTTATATGCAAAATTAGTAGCGCCCAGAAAGTTCATCAGCAGTGGGATAATAGAGTTTTCCGATGAGATTCAAGAGATCTGTAGACAATTAGATTGGTTAGGTAAGTCTCATGAATACCAAAGTTCTATGGTCATTGGAGCTGTGGCTTCTACTTTACCGAAAGGTGGGGTAGGCACACGCTGGGATAAGAAAGTACTATATATGATGGAACAACAACGACGAGACCCTACCATGGCTGATCTCATGTCATTCCTAGATGGAGAAGTGAAATTACAGCTCCTGAAACTGTCTAGAGAGAAGACACCGGAAAACAAGGTAAGTGAAAAACCCGTCTCTAGGAGAAAGGTAACACCAGTGTGTTATACAGACGACAGCGAAAGCCAGACTTCTCAAGGAGAAGATAGCGGGAAAGACACTGATAGATCTTATTATGTCAATAAAATGCCTAAAGATCAGGTGAGTAAATTCAAGTCTCGAGCAAATGACAGGAGAGAACAGGTAAGAAAAACTCCTCCCACGTCTCCCAAGAGAATTCCGGTGAGAAAGCCCGAAGAAAAGGCAAGTGTACACAATGTGACTCAAAATAAGGTAAGTAACATCAAACCGAAATGTGTGCTGTGTGACGGGACCCACCGTTTGAATATGTGTGATGAATTCCTGAAGAAGTCATTAACGGAGAGACGCGAAGTCATGTGGGATAAGCGGTTATGTTATAATTGCCTCAGGCAAGGACACCAACGGCGTACCTGTTTCTCTGACATAAGGTGTGCAAAGTGTGGTGCGAAACATCATATCCTGTTGCACACTGAATTCGAGCGAAATAGTCCAAATCAGGTAAGTGATTCCGAGCTACATGTCCAATTCAGTGATGTGAACGACACTGATCAATCTGAGATGGAAGGATTCTACACAGACGAGTTCTCCGACGAAAACGAATCCTGTTACATGATAAATACCGCAGTGTATCGAGCGCTCAACTATGAAAAGGATACAGACAACGACTTCACTCTAACTACTTCTGAGCGACAACCATCTTGGAAAGAGCCATCTTCCAATGTAGGGATCCGAGAGTTTCCTGTGGTGCAAGTAAGGGTTCACGGACCTAAGAGGAGTTATGTAGTGAACGCCCTCCTTGACTCCGGTAGTACAGGAACATTCATCGACAAAGAGCTAGCCGAAGATATATTTGCTGGACAACTCAAGTTCCAAACTAAGCTCAACATGTCCGGCATTATGCAAGTTTGGAAATCTACAATCACAGCGGATTATTATGTAGGAGCGTTGTCCACCCCCCAGGACGAACTAGGAGAACATAGCATAAGGTCAGTGAAAATGGTGGCTATAAAGAACTTCGCTACTACTCAAGCAGACCTTTATAATTGGGACGAGGATGAGAGCATCCAACATCTTAACATACCTCGATTCCAGACTGATTATCCTGGAGTGCAAATACTCATCGGCCAAAACGCGCATGAGGCGCTGGAGACATTAGAGAAACGGCCTGCTCAACCTCAGCCCCTACAGACCTATGCGGTAAGAACTAGAGTAGGTTGGTACTTTACTGGCCCTTCCCGTAGAACACTCAGAGAAAGACTACCGCAAGAGAGAGTCTGCCAGGTGAGTGAATGGGAAGATGATGCTAGTGAGGGAGACGATTCAACTGAGGGAATTCCATACTCCTCAGATAACGACGACGTTCACCAGCTTTTTGATGAAGAGAATACCATCGATCTCCTTAAGGAAAACGAGGCTTGGCAAAACCAAGTTAACTTATGTCAACTTCTCTATCCATCTGAACGAGAAGCTTATAACGACGAGTTAAATGACGTCATTGAGCGTCATAATGCCAAGACTCGGGATGAACATGCCGTACGATTCTTTACGCAAGAGGCGGTAGAGCCCAATTCCTACGATAAAGCCTTGTCGGTGGAAGAGGAAAGGGCCAAGTAGATCCAAGAGACAACTACACGTTTCCTCAAAGATCAAGGTAGGTATGAAGTCGGTCTACCTTTCCGCAAGAAAGAACCGAAGTTCATCAATAACAGACCTTTGGTGGAAAAAAGAATCGCGCAACTCCATCGACGCCTTACGGCTAATTCTTCAGCTAAAGCAATGTATCAAACACAGCTGGAAAAATTTATTAGTAAGGGATACGCGGAGAGAGTACCGGAAGAAACACCTGTGACAGAAAGAACGTATTACTTAACTCACCATTACGTTCCTAAACCCGGTAAGCCACACGAAGTGAGAGTAGTGTTTGATGGCTCCGCTCTTTACATGGGTCAATCCCTTAACTCTGAATTGTTACCCGGACCCAACTTACTTCAATCTTTGTTGGGAATTCTTTTAAGATTGAGACAATATTCGATTGCTTTCGCCTCCGATATAGAAGGCATGTTCTTACAAGTCAAGGTGCTAGATAGGGATCGAGATAGTCTAAGATTTCTGTGGTGGCCCGAAGGAGACCTCAACCAGAAACCGGTGGAGTACTGGATGACCATCCAGGCCTTTGGGATAATCTCAAGCCCTTCCAACGCCTGTTCGGTAGTGCGTACCACTGCAGAAGACAACCGAGAGGCCTTCTCTAAGGAAGTGATCGACAACATCAAGCGGGACATATACATGGACGACAATCTGAAGTCCCTGCCATCAGTTGAGGAAGCCATTGAGGTCGCTAAAGGAACGGTAGAGAGCTTAAAAAGAGGTGGGTTTCGATTAACGAAATTCACCAGCAACTCCCGTGAGTTTCTGGAGTCGATCCCTGCGGAAGATCGAGGAGCGAAAGATCTCGATTTGATCAAAGATGATCTGCCAGAAACCAAGACACTCAGCTTGAAATGGGACACAGAGAGAGATATCCTGTTTTTCCAACTAAAACAGCGAGATAATCCAGTTCGAACCAAACGGATTTGTTTAAGTATACTGAGCACTTATTTCGATCCATTGGGATTTATTAGCCCAGTTATATTGATTGCTCGTAGTTTGGTACAACAAATGTGGCTTGAAAACCACTCATGGGACGATCCACTTAAGGGAGAATTATTAAAGAAGTGGATGAAATGGGAAGATTCTCTGCCAGCTATCGAGGATTTTATAATTTCCCGTTCATATTTTGGTCATGTTCTCCCTACGTATTCCTATCAACTCCATGTGTTTGGAGACGCCAGCGATATGGGAATAGGTATAGTAGCCTACCTAAGAGTGGAAACTCCGGATGGAATCAAAGTCGCCTTGGTTACTTCTAAGGCATTAATCAACAACAAGTTGAAAGTTCCTCGAGCGGAGTTAAAAGCTGCTCTATACGCTACAGCCATCGGCCGGAATGTAACAGAACAGATTGACTATCCATTAGAGAAAACTGTCTATTGGACCGACGCTTTACTCGTGTTAGAGTATATAACCAATGAAGTCTGTCAGTTCAGCGTCTTCGTTACCAACAGAGTAGCCATCATACTTAGTCGCACGACGATGGACCAATGGAGACATTGCCCCGGAACGATTAATCCAGCAGACATCGCTTCCCGAGGAGCGACTCCAAAGGAATTGGTAAATACTCCTGAATGGTTAGGTGGACCCGACTTTCTCTACCGAGAAGAAGAAGAATGGCCTCCCCATCTCACAACAGCAGAGATCAGACAGGCCAAGGGAGCGGAGAAAGTTAAACCCAAAACTCGAGCGAGTAAATCGAAGTTGTTTAAACCTGCGGTTGATCTATCTGTATTATTTACTTCCGGAGAGGATGCTTTGGATCAGAAACCCACCGCCACGACTAAAGAAATCTTGGAAATCCGTGACAAGGATTGGAAATCTGGAATACCAGATATCGCGCAAGGACTCTCACCTCTCTTGCAGAGAGCGATACGTCACTACAGTTCCTGGAATCGGCTCTGTAAAGCTGTTAGCCTATTTGAAACGATGTTTTCATCATCGTTACTCCGGAGACAAAGACCAATAGTGATGATGCTCCATCAACATCTGCACGAGTCCATGTTGTTAAAGATCTTCCTAAATACAAGATATCCGACAGGTTTCTAAAGGAAAAGATCAGTTACCAGGAGCATGATGAAACCAACAAACAGATGCTGAGACTCCTACAATGCTATGAGGATTCCGATAAGTATTTCCTGTTGTTAAGAAATCCACAGATGCGCTTAAGGGATCGCTTCTCTAGTACCATGATAGATGGGTTAATACGTGTTGGAGGTCGGCTCACCAACGCCCCGTTATCCTTTGACACTAAGTTTCCCATACTCATTAGAAATCTTGATATACAAATCAAGATGATTGTAGATGTTCATAGCAAACTGTACCATGCTGGTAGAGAACGAGTTCTGAGCGAAATTCGAACTCACTACTATTTTTATAAACCCCGTAGGGCTCTGAACCAAGTTCTTAGGAACTGCATACCCTGTAGGAAAGCATTCAGTAGGCCTTTGACACAGCGAGAGGCAGAATTACCTAGGGAAAGAGTAAGCTTCTATGAACCACCCTTTACTAATACCGGTGTGGATTTATTTGGCCCTATTGAAGTATATCGTGCCCGGACTATAGTCAAGAGATGGTATGTCATCTTCGTTTGTATGACTTGTAGAGCTATCCATCTCGATATGGTAAACGATCTATCCACCAACAGCTTCGTGTTGAGTTTACGACGACAGATCGCTCGTTTCGGAACCAGTAACACGATGAGATCGGATAAGGGAACGAACTTCATTGGCGCCAACAACGAAATTCAAGCTTACGTAAAGGACTGGAACAAGAGACAGGTGGACGATCAGCTAAGGATAACAGCGTCTAGCTGGACCTTCAACGCCGCCGACGCCCCTTGGTGGGGAGGAAGTTGGGAGAGATTGATTAGGAGCGTGAAGACTGCGTTCCACTTTATTGTGCCTTGTCGCGCTTATCTCACCGACGAATTATTGCGGACGTTAATGGAGAAAATCGCCGCCTATCTCAACGAAAGACCGCTTATGCCAGTCTCTTCAAATCCTGATTCCCTGGAAGCGCTAACACCCGCGCACTTTCTACTGAAGAAGCCCGTAGCCATGCTCCCACGATCGGAGATCACAGACGGAGACGAGTACTGCCGTCGAACCTGGCAACTTATGCAGTTGCTATCCCGTCGTTTCGCTGACCATTTCGAGAAACATTACCTGCCCACTCTACAACTTCGAACTAAGTGGTTTGAGCAGCAAGAAAACGTCAGCGCTGGAGACATGGTGCTTATTGTGGACCCCGATCTCCCACGTAAGCGATGGCAAACAGGTCGTATCATCGAGACCCATATCTCGAGCGATGGTTTGGTGCGATCAGTAGAACTCGTCGTCATGCGGCGTAACTTTAAGAAACCAGGGATAGTCTTTGAGACTCAACAGCTCAATCGCCCAGTGGGTCGTTTATGTTTACTGGAAAGAGACAGAGAGCTCTCCGGAAACTATGGAAGGCAAGAAATTCTTCCCACGACCACTTCCCTAATTCAACCGACATCTAGGGACTCCCCAACTTAATATCGTTCGGAGTGGGCGTGTGACTCTATTATTTTATATTATTTTATTATTTTTATATTTATGTATGTATTACTATGTAATTTTATTATAATCGTTTTATTTAATTTAGTAGAATATTATTTAGCGATTATTTAGTAGAATAGTGCAATATATTAGTGTTT
Source organism: Nemertoderma westbladi (assembly GCA_032718475.1). Classification (NCBI taxonomy): domain Eukaryota; kingdom Metazoa; phylum Xenacoelomorpha; order Nemertodermatida; family Nemertodermatidae; genus Nemertoderma; species Nemertoderma westbladi. Next base: position 53,227 of record JAUCBJ010007194.1, read on the forward strand.
ATTACGTACGTAATTACTTATATTATATTTAGTGAGACGGCGAAGAAATAATTATTTTTTCTCTTTCCTTACTGTCCGTATTATATTATAAATACGTAACTACAGTAAGATGAAATGTCCGTACTTATTAAAGTACAATAAAGCCACTACTATATTAAAGTATTATTGGTAGGCAGAGTATTAGGAATGCAAAGTTCAGATCCTCGTGTCTCGGCTAAACCAAGCTCTGGGTAGACCTTGGAAACGACTTGCCTCTTCACACTGACATTGCTTCGTGCGATATTGCTCTCATACCGTATATTAAATAATACATATAGTAGCGTGATGTCCCTTTAACAGTAGCGTATAACGCGAAATAAATCTGTTAAACCCTTTGACCATCTGTAATTCTAGTCGATTAAGATATCGTGGCACCCACCGATATACTTGAAAGACAAATTCTAGAATCAGTGGTTAACGTCCCCAGACAAGTTCTGGAATATACTGGTGCCCATCCTAAATATTAATTATTAATATTTACAAAAATCTGTCAAATATCAGATCCTTTAAAATTCTAGTCGATTAAGATATCGTAGCACTTACCGATACTCTTAAAAGGACAAAATTCCTAGAATTAAGGATCCTATGTCCCCAGACCTGCCTTGGAATCAAATTGTGTCAATTTAACATTAAATAATAAAATTTACGGGAATGAATTTAAATTCATATATTTTAATGAATTTAATAAATTGCAATTTTATGCAATTTATAACATTCCCAAAATTCCATTAATTAATAGATCATGGGAGCGGAGATTCACTCTATTAAGTGTATTTGTGTGTGAGAATCTCCAATGTATAGTCAATAGCCGATAAAATTCATAGAATCATGTATAAAGGGGATATTGACCATTAAAGAATTACTATTAAATAGCATCCCAGATCTGTATGCATGAGAATTACCCTAATTCTACCGCTAGCTTTACATAATGTCACCATAGCAACAACCACGCTAGAATTAGAATTGAGTTAAAAGAACAATAGAAAGCTTGTCCCATTGAATAGCATAGGAAATAAATAGTGCACTGATAGTATCCAAGGATACATAATAATACAGTGACATTCTGGAAGGCATTGACTAACGGACAAGTGACCCGAGTGTGTGTAATTTGTGACAAGTTGTGTGTGTGGTATTTGTGAGTTTATAGGCGAATGTTACTACTAAGGTGTGTTTACAGTAGCGAGTCGCAATTGTGAAAGTAACCCTAACTCTCCAGTAAGAACCTGAGGTGTATCTAAGCCTTTGGGACGGACAGTCGAGTGACTTGTACCGGTTGTCGTTGTCGTTGTGCGGCTACGTCGTTGGCGAAAGTATAGCGGCGACGACACATCGGTGCTGAGGATCTCGCACTGTCCGGGGGCGGATTGGGGTAGGCAGCGACGCTCGCTGGCCTAAATATAAACTCATTATAATATTAATAAACTCATATATAGCAGATATGACGGAGTTGATAGAAGACGGTCTTGGTATCAGGGAGCGATATAATCTACTTTCAAGCGTTTGTTGATAGCTTGATAAGCGGTGATACTAGTCCAACTACTACGAAGGATGATGGTTGATGGTTGTTATATCGAACCTACGATTTCCTGGAAGTAACTTACGCGTGAATTGGACTATGGAAAATTCACCGCTCGCTACACGCATTGTAATGGTATGTATATGGACTTCTTAACCATTGACCATTCTATCGGTTTACACGATACGGACTATGTCGAACATATCCTACCCAGAGGAGTCGAAACGATAAACCAAAATTCTAATGCGAAAATCCTATTCGAAATCGACTCGAAAGAAAAGACATTAAAGAAACAAATAAACGCGGTAACTCCAACATATATTTGGAATTCTTGATAGAAGCATTGTAACAACAAATAAATATCATCCGCGTTTCCCCTACAAGACGTGCGTCTTTGGTATTATTACGATAAATGCCCTAGACCCAGCCAATAAACGGAAAGACATAAACATCCACGGAAACGTTGTGTTAAACACAGTTGTGCTCGTTATATTTACTGGAGTTTCGAGCGAAACTTGTTTGACATACAACCTATGCTCACTCGGCTCGAACGATCCTGGAGTAAACCTACGATCAGAGTCCCGGAATACTCGGTCAAACCTCCTCATTCCTTAGTTGGACCTCAGACCTGCGATCCTGGTGGTGTCGCGGATCCTCGCGGACGGTATTCACTGTTCAAGATCTAGTGCTACCCTAACAATTAATCGGTAACACTCCGACAGTGATTTCTAGCTAGCCGCCCATCTTACCTAGCCGGATTATGACGCGGACACCTAATATCACTATCCAACCGTATGGTCGTCCCGTTTAACGCGATACAACCCTTCATCAAGGTGAAGGAGAGCGTTGTACGAAACGAGTTAAACGCTATTCTATAAAGATCAAAAAAGAAACCTGCGTTTGTTCAGATAAACGTAAGTTATAACAGTAAGTCCAATCGATAAACGAATTGGCCTTATCTCAGTTCGATTGGGAAATCTCGAATCTCAAAGAAGATATCAAGCTTAGAAAACCCTATTCTCTGCGAGAGTTTTGGACGAACGTATCCCATGACAAGCGGAGGAAAATCAGCTCGAGGAGAAGCATATCGAAATGGACGAGACACCGACCGTAAACCCAAACCTTCTAATGCAATCATATTGCACCCTTCACCCAGGAGTTATGGCCCTCCTAGTAAAGTGGCTCCCCCCAAAGAGAAAAAGACTCTTGCTAGCCTCAAAAAACTGCGTAAACGCCGTCTGCGCAAGAAAGACTAACTGTTTAGAGTATCTTTATATTTTAGAAACTGTGATTTGTTATATTTTATAGACTTAAATCCCATTTTCTGGGAGCGGTGTAAAAGCTTTTGCGTAATTAGCCGGTTATTATCCCCGTAAAGTACTCTGTGGTTGGTTTACCAGGCATAAAAAGGCCGTGTCCTTGCTGTACTGGTGTTTTGGAGGACATAAAAGCCATTTCTTCTGTATTTGTACTTTAGAGGACATAATCTGCAATTTCATGACGTAAAAAGCTCGATACTCTTGAAAACAGTGTCGCTACCATGACGACGGCTAACGGCTGATATTGCCACGTTGCAGCTTTCTGTATCTGCCAATAGGATTTGAGTTGGTTTTGATTTCGACCTATCACAGATCTACTGAACTGAATTTCCTATCTTTATGCTCATTCTCTGTGGTGGGTGGAAGCCTTTGTAAATAAGGTTATTCTTATCAGTGTTCAGTGTTATGTTTTTGCCCAGAGCCTAAGAACCGGCTTTTGGCACCTCCGTGTTTCAGTCTTTAGTCTTACATTAGTAGGCTCAATTATAGAACGTATATCTGTTATCTTAATTATCTTAACTTCTTAACCACTCACGAGTTACACAAGTTAACTCATTCACTTAATAATCATTTATACATTAATATTACTGCTTTTACTGTCGGTCATTCATTATATTGGTTGATGAAATATTATATCGGAATACTGATCAATAGTCAGACACCCCACCTTCTTGATATACTAAAGGTTAGAGAGACCGGTTACAGATAAACGATTGCGACCTGTGTTGAGTGGTTTGAAGTGAATCTAATGCTATTTCATATGCCCAACATAAATTGTCTGTTGCTCTCTTTATACGTGACCAAATTTAGTGAAGGTCGGCAGATTAGTGTGCAGTATTGTGCAGCATTGTGTATGAGTGTAACTGATAACAAAACATCTCCTAAAGAATGTGCCATATACGTGAATCTATAGCCTTTTCGTTGTGACTAGTTTAAGTCATAACTCTGTTTATATAGATAGAGCGCCACGTCCTAAAGGAACTGTTAATATTTCCCGAAAGTGAATAATATTTGTCAGAGATTATATATCACGATCAGTCGAATAATACAGTAGGCTTACACCATCAATCATTAAGCCCCGAACTCAGTCTCCCGGGTATATCCAACGGGTGAATGATTGCGCATAGACTGGCTTCGGCTAATGTAGTGTATCAAATACTCGTCATAGGCTAAAGACTATCTATCATCCAAAAGACATTCTAATTTTGGCAGGTTAAACTGTCAAAGGTCTTTAAAAGCGCAAACAGATCAGTTTATAAGACAACTTCATGTCTACGGAATGAAGACGGGACTCGAATAAGCGACTCTGCGGTCTTTGCGGGATTACACGGAATAGACTTATCGGTCATCGGAGATCTTCAAAATGTATAATCTCCAGTTCTAGTGGTCGTACGAAGTTCGTTTTAGGCTCATTCGAAAGCTCTTTTCTTAGAGAACAAAGTTACCATTTGATTTAAGACAAAATGGTTCTAAAGCAACATAACATGAATTTTGATAAAATATGCCTTGCAAATTTTGTTCAAGATATGATTGCTCCGGCACCTTTCAAGAGTTTGCCAAACCAAATGGTAACTTTGGTCTCTGAGAAAAGAGCTTTCGAATGAGCCCTAAACGAACTCCGTACGACCACTAGAACTGGAGATTATACATTTTGAAGATCTCCGATGACCGATAAGTCTATTCCGTGTAATCCCGCAAAGACCGCAGAGTCGCTTATTCGAGTCCCGTGTTCATTCCGTAGACATGAAGTTGTCTTATAAACTGATCAGTAGGTCCAATAATCATAAAAAAATACCTTCTCAATTAAAATTTTGTGCTCTTTCTCGTGGAGACATCCAATTAGCACCACTGAGCACAGAAATTTGCAGAAATTGAATGCAAACCCCAAACTTTATCGCCTTACCGATATCGCGATATATCGGAGCCAGTCTCTTCTATCCCAGATATCTCGAAAAGTAAGCAATATATAGGAAAACGGTTTCCATACTTAGATTCAGCATGAAATTCTGCATCAGATAGGATATGTTTCAAAAATTCGACTTTTTGGTCAGAAAATGCGCTACCCCCCCAATTGGAGTAACTCGGTCTTATCATCATTCATCTTTAAGGGGGGGGGGGCCCCCTTAAAGATGAATGATGATAAGACCGAGTTACTCCTATTGCAGAATCGTTTCGGATGCCACGTAGTCCCTCCGACAGTTCAATGTGGTGCTGACACAATAGTGACTAGCACGCATGCACGCAATATTGGGTTTGTTATGGACTCACACTTAACATTTTCAAAACAAATTGCAGCAACAGTACGTGATTAATTTTTTCAATTACGTAATATATCAAAGATAAAACGGTATTTGTCAAGATACGACCTCGAAATATTGATCCATGCCCTAGTGACAAGCAAACTGGACATCAGCAATTCCCTCTAGTATGGTCTGCCAGTTAAGTTCATAAAGAAATTACAATACGTACAGAATGCGGCAACACGATTGCTGGCTGGTACTAGGAAGAGTGATCACATTACTCCAGTCCTTAAAGACCTGCATTGGCTTCCGATTAATCGCCGCATTCAGTTTAAAATAGCTCTACTAACATACAAATGTCTTAATGGCTGTGCTCCATCATATTTGGTAGACCTACTGACGCCTTACGACCCCTCTCGCCAGCTACGATCCCGTGATGCAGGAATGCTTGCTAGTCGTCCCCCGGTATCGCCTGGAAAACTATGGGTAACGGACATTCTCCATCGCTGCTCCTACAGTATGGAACACTCTACCCCTCAACATACGACGTTCGCCAACATTAAATGCCTTCAAGACGGGACCCGAAACACATATTTTTAAACAGGAATATGTCATCTAACTCACAGAGAACATCTCTTTTTAACTCTTTCCTTTTTTTAGCGTTGTCTTTGTTTTTAATTCAGTAAATTTTATATTGTGATATTTTTATAGCGCCTTGAAATAATGGCCAGAAAGGCGCTCTATAAATTATTATTATTATTATTATTATAAATGCGTTGAAATCATGTAAGGAATGGGGAAAGAGGTCGAACTAGTGTAATGGGTTTATACTCAGTTGGCTGGTAGAAATGTTCCAAACGCTGTAAGGAATGGAGAAATTGGGTGAATTCATGTAAGGGTTATTATACCAACAGTATTAGAAGAGTATACTTAGACTAACATGTGGTATTATTCTAGGCAGTATAACATTGGGATATGGTTTATACGGGGCTGTATGAGTAAGCTAAAACAATTAGAACATTAGCTATACTATTGTCTAGGGATACATTCCTTTGATTGACATTGTTTTTGCCGTGAGGATCAGTATTGATCGGGAAACTCAAGGAGAAAATGGTGTGAAAAACGATTCCTTATACAACATTAGTTCCTCTCTAAATACATGTATACCGCTATTTTTTACTATTTTTTACATTTTTTTTAAGTCACCTGACAATGAACCGTTTAATAGGCAGATACCAGCCAACTGAGTATAAAACCCTTACACTAGTTCGACCCCTCTCTCCATCCATTCCTTACATGATTTCAACGTCCAATCAAATAATATCTCATTAACCAATCCCATGTGTTAATGCAAGAGGTGTTCCTGGTATTGTAAGGATTGGGAATACGCGCCCTGGAAGGATCTAATTTCCACTGACCGAGCTCGCTCGACCTAGTAAGAGTAGTACGAACAGGCAGTACGGAGGGTAGAGGTTAATTGGTTGCGGTAAGTAGTAAAAACTAAGTGATTATTTTGAGAGGGGTTTTTAATATAGGCACGGTACAGTTTATTTTTTGTAAGGGTACAGTTAATTAGGTTTTCGGTCATCCATGGTTTAAGTGGAATGGAATGAGGGGGGACTGCGGTACGGGGGACGTGTCTAGAACTTTGTAAGCCTTGAGAACATAGAAGGACATTGTAAAAGTTGTCGAATTTATCGGAAGTGCTCAAGTTATTAGTAAAGGTACTAGTGCTCAATACAGATAGATTGAAGTTTGAGAAATCGAACTTAAATGTTTGTTTAGGGGCAATGGAAGAAGAGGAGTATTTTTCGAGAATAACAAAGGTGGGTTGGTGGTCGCTGGTGCCAATTTTACAAGAAATTGTAACGGGATTAGTTGAGTAAGTTGTGATGTTAGTAAAGATATGGCCGATTAGTGTTTCAGAGTGAATGGTACGACCTGTAAGTTCACAGTGAAAATTCGAGTAGGTCGATTAAATAATTCTCTCAATTAATAATAATTATATTATAATTATACAATTATCACAATTAATCATTTATAACACCATTGATCAAATCATAATTAATTAATATTATTGCACACAAGAATGTTAGGAATAGCACGACTTAGGATATAGGTTACCCTGGAAGGTGAGTCAGTATCGCCTTGCGAGCCCCACCCCACGGATCCCAGCCCCATCCCCAAACCCTAACCCACGCCACGGACGCCGCCCACCACGGAGGCAGAGGGAGTTGGACCGGAGGAGTGCGAATTGCAGCCGCCGGCGAACACCCCCCAGCACGCACGCGAGGCCCCTCTCCCGCATACCATCTCGCCTTGCCACGAGTGACTCTGCGAGATGGCGGATAAGGATCTGGGCCTCGGTGCACCAGACACCGTCAGTGGTGCCGACCAGGGGGGTGAAGGCCATTCTCCGGTCCTCGCAGACGGTGCTGTAGTGGCGTTTCTTATGCCGGCACCGCTCCTCAAGCAGTGACTCGGTCGAACGGTTGGCCTGGGCATACGAGGTGGCGTCAGCGTTAATTAACGAAATATCAAACGACGCCACCCATTGATTGGCCCTGACCCCCCGAGCAACCAAGTCAGCTCGCACTCCCCCTACTGCCCAGCCATCACGGTCCAAATGACCTTGGGCAAGGGTCACCTCTCGTTCCACGCTCGATGGCCCAACCACCGAGGCCAACAACTCTCCAAAGACCTCTCGCACCTCATCATGGCGCTTAATGATCAGCCCGCCAGACTTGCAGCTCAGTGCGTGTGAGGTGGAGAAAGACTCCCCACAACCCTCGCACTTTGCTGGAAGACCTGGCGGGTCAAGGCCATAACGGAGAGCCAGGTTGTCCCTGAACTAATCCGGGCTGAGGTCCGTATGATCAAGGGCTGATGGCTGGGCCGTCAACCAACCCCCAGTCTTGTTATTAACGGTTCGTTCCACCGTTCGCCGATGTCTTGTTGGGAGTGCCACCACTGCAACCTCCTGCTTCTCCTTGTACAGGATGTCCTGGGCAATGCGGCTCTCCTTTAGGACCTCTGATAGCTGAGCGTTGTGGTCGGGGACGTTGAGGGACAGTCCCGAAAGGTTACAATCGATGTCCCGCGGGTAGATGTGTCCCGAGCTGGGCCCTTCCGCATCAGCGGGTCCCGCAGACCGACTCCTCCATGCTGCGCCGGGAGGAGAACGAGATCCTCGTCGGCCTCGTTCAGGCGGGTTCCGAAGAGCGCAGGGATGTAGGTCTGCAGCAGCGCCGTCCGGATAGGGGCGATCTCACTGTCCTCCGTAGGAACAACCCGAAGGAGGTAGTCCCATTCGGCCTGAACACACCGGGACATCCCGGTGTGCGCGGTCTGGGGGTACACTTTGCCCACCTCTGCGAGTTTCCCAACATTCGACACCCAGCCAGACACCTTTTTGGCTACGAACTGTTTCCTCCCCGACGCTGCCCCGATATAATCACCCAGGAAACGCTGACCGGAAACAACCTGGATCCCCCATGGCCCGAACATCGCACGAGCCTCGACTTCGAACTCAGGTTTTACCACCAGGAAACTCTTGGGTGCCTCTGGGTTATAGCCTATCTTAGGGCCCTCCTGGCAGAGTTCGCGCCACCAGCACCACACCCCGTACAGAGTGCCAGCCGACGAGGCATCGTCGGCATACCAGCACTGGCGCTGTGATGGGGGGCTAGGTGATGTAGATGGCTGGGGGCCGGGGTCCGGTGGCGGACCGTGGGGTGGCGACGGCTGTGGGCCGGGGTCAGGTGGCAGACTGCAAGATAGCGGCATCTGGTGGCCGCGGTCCGGTGGCAGACCGTGTGGTGGCGATGGTTGAGAACCCGGGAAAGGTGGCAGACAGTGAGGAGGAGCCGGTTGAGAACCGGTGTCAGATTGGAGACTGCGATGTGGCGACGGTTGGGAACCGGTGTCCAGTGGCAGACCGCGTGGTGGCGACGGTTGAGAACCCGGGACGGGTGGCAGACCGTGCAGTGGCGACGGTTGAGAACCGGGGTCAGATGGCAGACTGCGAGGTGGCGACGGTTGAGTACCCGGGTCAGGTGGCTGACTGCGATGTGGCGACGGTTGGGAACCAGTGTCCGGTGGCAGACCGTGCAGTGGCGACGGTTGAGAACTGGTGTCCGGTGTCACACCGTGTAGTGGCGACGGTTGAGAACCGAGGTCAGGAGGCAGACTGTGAGGTGGCGACGATTGACCCCGAGTCCCGTGCAGCAGTGGAGACAGAGCACTGGGGGTGTGCAAACCTGGGTCTTGAACAGCCCGCAACCTCCTGATCATGGGGAGAACTCCACACCCATAGCCTAGCATAGCAGCTGGATCCCCCTGGGTCCACCCTTCCTGGCTCCACAATGGCTGGTCGCTGCCGTCGAGGAAGAGAGCCGCGTGGCCATTATATGAATTGAACAGGAAGCGCGAGGCACGATGCCAAAGAACACGGCAGTTCCAGAGTGCAACAGGGCGACTGATGCTATTAAAGGCGTTGCGAGCATCGACAAGCAACATCGCCTCGGTCCCGTTTTCCTCAAAAATTGAGGACATGGCGTGAATGGCCCCTTCAATCCCGGCTTTGACACCGGCACACAATTGGTCTGCCCCGCACTCTTTGGAGATATCCGCCTTCGTTTTCAACGTGGTGCAGTTGGAAAGGAGACGATATAGCACCTCACCAACCCCAATGGGGCGGACACCGGGCTCCTTGTCGAGTGCAACAAGCCGACAGGCCCGTAGGGCCCTAATCTCACCCCATGGGACAATGGTGTTAGCGAGGCGGCGACATAGTCCAGCAACGGCTTCACGGAGGCGAGAGCTGTGCGCCTCATAGCGTGTGAGGATTGCGTGCCAGAATTCGGCGTCCCCGCCGATGGGACCGGCACTACCACAGAGTTTCCTGGCAACCTTTAAAACAGTCTGTCCTGTAACATCCAGGCCCTCAAGGGGAGGGAGTTCGTTGCAGGGTTCGAGAGAGTCTGGGGAGGTGGGCATCTGAGGCGGGTGTTTCAGCAGGAGGACATCCCGAACCGTCACACCCTGTGGCTGACCCTCCGCCTGTGCGTTGGGGTCAAGGACACCCCCGCAGTCCCGCTCAGTTACCATCCGAACTGCGGCCCGGTTCATGCCAGCGAGAATTTTTCGGTTGAACGACCGAGCCAAGTCCGGTGGGGGTAGGTGATCACCAGACGGGAACTTTGTGTTGCAACGTGTGGCCTCGTTTATTAGAGTATCGAACTCACCACGCTCCCACATGTCTATTCGACGCAGAATCGTCCGCCTGATATCCGGAGTGTTGACCACGTCTTTATCTCGTTGGAAGATGGTAGCGATAAAGCAGAGGGGGCGCTCGGATGGGTGCGCCCCCTCCGTCAGGTTGTCCAACTCCCTTGTGAGGATGTCGACCACCTTGCGCCCCACGTTACCGCCAGGAACAATGTAGCGACGGCTTGGTAGAAGAGCAAGACGTGCATGGCGAGCCTCCCAAACCGGATCGGTAGATGAGCCTGGAGAGTTTACCCAGGCACCCCCAAATGCGTCTTCCAGCATCCCTGAAATAGCAGAGGTGGTTGCGCTCGTGGTTTCATCGATTAAGGAGGGGCTTATAGCCGTAACACCGCTTGGGGAAAACATGAGCGATCTGAGTGGACGCACAGTACTGGCGGTTGAGGTGGAGTCATTGTCCGAATCGCTGCTGGTACTCGGGGAAAGTTCGTCGAATACGTTAGAGCAAACAACCCCGGTCACTTCGGCTTGCACCGCTGTAGAACGGGCGGGAATAGAAGAAGCCCTAAAGGGGTTTCGGCAGCCCCCAGAGTCGAGTTTGATGCAGTTCCGACACGGACGCTCCGCCCGGACACAGCCGCATTGTCCACCCCTAAAGCCACCACCGTGGGGGGTGCGTGGGGCGCACTCACGGGCCACGCAATTACAACAACGTTGCGACCCTTGAGACATCACCAAGGATATTATTATAACAACAAGATCCCAAATAATTGTTACATTTATTGGGCAGTTTAATATGGCGCCAGGCAGTCTGGCAGTTCATCGGGTGCAGTACAGCAGTATTATACAGCAGTAGTACAGCAGTATCCAATGTAATGTTCTCAATTGAACCTCAATACATTGGTTGATAATTCTTTCAATTTTTCAAAACTTTCCTTGTATCCTGTAAGAATCTCCTTTAATTAAATAATTGAACGAAACCATAAGAAGTCAGTAGATCGATATAGGAAGATGAATCAGTGTTCGGTTGAAGTAGGTTAAAGTTCATATCACCAGTTATAATGATGTCAAGGTTATTTTTAGAAAGGTTAGAAAGGTTGAGTCCAGTACTGTTAGAAATTCAACGTGAGCTACAGAGTCGGGGCGATAGATTTTGTCGACAAGCCGGTACAGCATTCTTAAATATGCAGGTGCAATGCAGCATGCCGATCGTCGTAGTAGGCACTTAATACGGCATACACCATGTCCGAGAATAAGTGTTATACAAATTTTAATGAGATTGCATGAAATTTGAAACAGAGTTAGTTTCATCTCCCTCCTCCTTACTGGGTGAGTCTAGAACATATTTTTGCTTTCATTCTTTAGCTACAAGGGTTTGAAAAAGGTGTCTCAGGCGATATTACACCAGTTACACCGCTGTTATTCTTGAATTTTATAGTGATTTGTTCGTAGCAATAGAATGCAATAGAAAGGATAAATTGCATGATAGATAATAAAGTGTCAATATTATACCACAGTACGGGGTCGCACTGTGAAACACCCTGATTACTTTTATTAAACCTATAAACTAATTAGTTATTTTTTCGCGACATTTCCAGTAGCGAAGGGGGGGGGGGGGGGGGGGGGGGGGTTTGTGAATATTGTTGCCGTTATTCCCAACACCAGGGGGGAAAACGCCGATGCTGGAGGCGGAATTTTCAGACCACTTTATCCCGGCCAGTCACCGGATATTGGGAGTGGAGAAGGATGTTATCTGAGATGAAAGATTGCAGGTAGAGAAAAAGTTTCATTGGTAGGATATAATCTTTAATGTAACTTGAACCCTGATTGAATCTTGTTCAATACCATAATGAACCTTTATTGAGAATAATTTGGGCTTCCCCACACCAATATACCAAATATTCACAATAATACACAAATATAAATTCCTAAAGTAAATGATTTAATTACCCACTGTTCGCTTTCAGATTTTGACCTAACTAATGTTCCCCATTTTCCCTCGGTGCTAGTCCGGTACAGTAGTGTCAGTGTCGGTCGATCCTTCGCATGTCCATCCCACCCTTCCCGAACCCTGACGGGATCGGTCATCAGGAAAGCAGTACGGCTTAGCTAGGGGTCTGTCAGTTCATGGCAGGGTCCCAACCACCAAAGCTTTTCGAATCCTTTTCAGGCTCGTAATCGCATCGGTAGCCGAGAAGCTGCTCTGAATAGTCAGTAGGTCAGTAGAATCCGGTTTTCTGTCTTTCGACCCTGTCGCATGGCCGTCCCACCCTTCCTGAACCCTAGCGGGTTCGGTCATCAGGTAAGCGGTACGGCTTAGCTAGGGGTCTGTCGGCCCGTTGTGAGTCCCAACTGTCGGAGATTTCCGAGTCCCTTTCAGGCTCGTACTAACGCCAGTCGTGGAACCCACGCCAGGAAGTCTACTACTAGGATCGGCATGCTGCATTGCAGCTGCATTTTTAAGAATGCTGTGCCGGCTTATCGACAAAATTGCACCGCCACAACTCCCTGTCACCCATGACATTTGCTCATGACACCCATGACAGGAAGTCAGTCCTCGTCGAACCCTTCCTTTCTGTCCGGTCAGTCGATCCTTCGCAAGTCCCCAATGCGAAGACTCCGGCCGAGTCCCTTTCAGGCTCAGTCGTAGCCAACGCACCAGGAACCGCTTAGGATCTGTCAGTTCCCGTCGCAAATCCCCGGCGCAACCAGCTAAGCTTTCCGAATCCTTTTCAGGCGTTTGGGAGGCGTTTGGGAACGAGAAGTATCCGCTCCGCACGCCATTTCATGTGCGACGTTTCGGGCACTCAGTCACGCTCTAGTCTTTACGTGTGCGTTGGCGTACGTCTCGAACATAACCATGTTCCCGGTAGCCGTAACGTCCTTGGTGGGACATTTGATGTTGCACCGAGGGCTCGCAGTATGCCCACGGAAACCGCACGTTGTACAGACGTTATAGAGTGTCAGGCAAACCGCTACGTCATGGCCCGGGGTAGCGCAATATGGACAATAGAGTATCCCAAGGATTTAGAAGCAGCGTTCGGTAACTCGTTGTTTCTTAAGAAGTCTCTGAAGTCTCTTAAGGAGTCTCTGAAGAAGATTGGGATCTGTACGCCGGCATAGTATTCCAGACGTCTATCCTTTTTCGGGATAATTGTCGTAACCGGGAGCCCGCGGAAGGCTGTGCTGTTGCGGAGTTGGGCCTCGTTTCGGTATCCTTCTTTATGGTCCGCTGGATGCATCTCGGGTGCCCGTTTCTGACGGTATATCCACTCCATCTGTTCCGCGTACCATCGGGTGAGTCTCATTGGGTCTTGAGGAATGGTGGGAGCCGTCGCAACAGCCGGTCGGTCAAGGGGTGCTGGAATATTCGCTGAGGGAATCCTGAGGAGGTCTCCGGGTGTTGGTGGTATACTAGGACCCTTCGCGACTTGAATAGCTGATAGGGTCCGCTGTGTACTGGTACTTGGGGTTTCCGAAGACCAACCCTCTCCTCCAGGAAACGGGTATGGAGACAACCTCTTGCATGCATCGCCGAAGTCACTAAGCGCAAAGGCGGGAACTAGCTCTCTCGCCGGACTACCGGAGCCAAGCGGAGTAGCCGGCTTCCGTCGCAGGCTCAGCCACGGCAATACGCTTAGCAGCCGATCCGTAGGCAACTTCCGGTTCGAGTTGACGTTTTGGGGTGGATAGCAGAATGCCTTCTTGTTTCCATAACTCCTCCCCTTCCGACGATACCATAGGTTCCTCTGCGCCAAGGAGATGGGTAATTGTGGGGATATCGAATGGTCCGTGCAGATCCCAGGATTCGATAACGGCGAGCGTCTTGGCGTCTCCCGGTGGGATATTCTTCACCGCCTTGAATGCGTGGTCGATCACCTCGTTCCATTCGTAGTCTATGAAGGACCTTGGGACCGCGCTAATAAGTTTATCGAGGGTTTTACAGATAAAGTTGGCAACCGTAGTCGTTAGCATTAGCGTAGTCGTTCCGGATATACGCTTTTATATCCGACCCAATCTTGATAATATCGAAGTCGAACAAGACCTGTTGGATCACCAATGGTAGTAGCCAGACCGCCCCAGCTGTCCGTAGTTCCTGTTGGGGTGTCGGGAAGATTCGACATATCAATACCAATCCGTCTAGGGTTCCGAGGACAACGATTAGCGACCGACCATACTCCTTCATCCCGTATTTCTCTTTATAGTCGTCTCGGTTTTGGATGACTGTCATACGTTCCTCTCGCAGCGTCGCCGTACATTCCGCCAGGTTTCCCCACTGTGCGAGATAGGTACTCTTGTCGTCGATGAAACTATGACATTGCACCATTGTAACCGCCTTCGGAGTCGGCGTCGCATTGCCCTCGTTGTCGTATATTAGGCACCGGGATTTGTAAACGCTTCGCCGGAACGTATCCCAGAACGACAACTCTTCTCCTCTGATTGCCTCAGCGTTCCGAGTCCCTTTCAGGCTCGTACTTGCCTCGAACAACCGGAGCGCCTGCACGTTACGGGTATCCGGGGCCTCCCTCCCGGAGAAACGAATGACTCGCACATTCTCCTTCAACAGGGCATTCCATTTCGCATCAAAACTAGGAGATCCAGGTTGTGGATAGTCTAATGAATCAATTGTATTACTTAATTTGCCAAGAATCTGGCGATTCGGGTCCATATTGTAAATTATGTCCGTTACAAATTAAATCAGTTAATTATAAATCCAGAAAGTCTGATTCTATAGCGACTGCAGAATAGTTATTTTTAATGTAGTTAATATTATTGCTATATAGGCATCTATCATCTTATTGCAACTACATTCAGTATTTACAGTTACTATAGCTATACATTATTATCCAACCAGATTTTTGACTTTTTATGTCCGCTTCTTTTTCAAATTCTTTTTCCATTCTACATTTTATACTTTTTTTTGTCTTTTTTATTTCTATAGTTTATACATTTCATATTTCATTTCATTTCTTTCATATTTCATCATGTATTCCACATTATATCATTTATTCCATCATTACATCATTTATTACACATTTCATTGGGGTTATAGCCCACCGGCTATCATCATTGGGTTATAAGCGCAAAGCATCAGGAATGCGCATCATCACATTTTCATCATCATCATAATACGCGTCATCATTCAGTTTATAGTGAGTTATCTGTTCCTTTTCATCATTACTTATGTTCGCGCTTTCAGACCTTTGGCAGTTTAACCCGCCAAATTAGGATGTCTTCTAGATAATAAATCGCTTTAGCCTCTAACAAGTATTTGATTCACTACACTAGTTGAAACCAATCTGTGCGCGATCATTCACCCGTTGGATATACCCGGGAGATTGATTTCGACAGCTTAATCGTATTGCTATGTAAGCCTAATGTATTATTCGACTGACAGTATTATATAATCTCTGACAATATTATTCACCTTCGGGAAATATTAACAGTTCCTTTAGGACGTGGCGCTCTATCTATATAAACAGAGTTATGACTTAAACTACTCACAACGGTATGGCTTAGTTACAATTCACATATTTGGCGCATTCTTTAGGAAATGCTTCGTTATCAGTCTCACTCATACACAATGCTGCACAATACTGCACACTAATCTGCCGATCTTCACTGATTTTAGTCACATATAAAAGGAACACAGACCGACTCATGTAGGGTCTATCAAATAACATTAAATTCACTTCAAACCACTTTAACATAAGTCACAATTGTTATATGTAACCTTTCTCTCTTACCTTCGGTATATCAAGAATATTGGGTTTCGGGGTTATTTCTCGTTATTCCAAATATAATAATTCATCAACAAATATAATGAATAACCGACAGCAAAGCAGTAATGTTAAGTTAAGTTGCACAGTATGGGCCAGTTAACCAGTGTTAACCAGTGCAGATAACATTGAGTTACCCAGATAACGGATATATGTCCTTATAATTAAGCCTACTAGTGTAAGGCTAAAGCAGAAAAGCACAAAATACTCCAAAGCCGTTCTTCCTTGGCTCAGGACTGAATGATAACACTGCCCATAATGCATTACGTGATTTCTCGGAAATTTCTGTACAAGAGCCATAAAAATGCTCTGATTGGCTGACTGAACTAAGAGAGAACAAAGAAACAAAGAAATGTTCTACGTGGCAATATCAGCTGTTAGCCGTCGTCATGGTAGCGACACTGTTTTCAAGAGTATCCAGCTATTGCGTCACGAAATACGGATTATGTCCTTTAAAGTACACATACAGAAGCAATGGCTTTTATGTCCTCTAAAACACCAGTACAGTAAAGACACGGCCTTTTTATGCCTGGTAAACCAACTACAGAGTACTTTAAGGGAAAATAACCGGCTAATTACGCAAAAGCTTTTACACCGCTCCCAGAAAATGGGATTTAAGTCTATAAAATATAACAAATCACAGTTTCTAAAATATAAAGATACTCTAAACAGTTAGTCTTTCTTACGCAGACGGCGTTTACGCAGTTTTTTGAGGCTAGCAAGAGTCTTTTTCTCTTTGGGGGGAGCCACTTTACTAGGAGGGCCATAACTCCTGGGTAAAGGGTGCAATACAATTGCATTAGAAGGTTTGGGTTTACGGTCGGAGCCTCGTCCATTTCGATATGCTTCTCCTCGAGCTGATTTTCCTCCGCTTGTCATGGGATACGTTCGTCCAAAACTCTCGCAGAGAATAGGGTTTTCTAAGCTTGATATCTTCTTAGAGATTCGAGATTTCCCAATCGAACTGAGATAAGGCCAATTCGTTTATCGATTGGACTTACTGTTATAACTTACGTTTATCTGAACAAACGCAGGTTTCTTTTTTGATCTTTATAGAATAGCGTTTAACTCGTTTCGTACAACGCTCTCCTTCACCTTGATGAAGGGTTGTATCGCGTTAAACGGGGACGACCATACGGTTGGATAGTGATATTAGGTGTCCGCGTCACAATCCGGCTAGGTAAGATGGGCGGCTAGCTAGAAATCACTGTCGGAGTGTTACCGATTAATTGTTAGGGTAGCACTAGATCTTTGAACAGTGAATACAGTCCGCGAGGATCCGCGACACCACCAGGATCGCAGGTCTGAGGTCCAACTAAGGAATGAGGAGGTTTGACCGAGTATTCCGGGACTCTGATCGTAGGTTTACTCCAGGATCGTTCGAGCCGAGTGAGCATAGGTGATACGTCAAACAAGTTTCGCTCGAAACTCCAGTAAATATAACGAGCACAACTGTGTTTAACACAACGTTTCCGTGGATGTTTATGTCTTTCCGTTTATTGGCTGGGTCTAGGGCATTTATCGTAATAATACCAAAGACGCACGTCTGGTAGGGGAAACGCGGATGATATTTATTTGTTGTTACAATGCTTCTATCAAGAATTCCAAATATATGTTGGAGTTACCGCGTTTATTTGTTTCTTTAATGTCTTTTCTTTCGAGTCGATTTCGAATAGGATTTTCGCATTAGAATTTTGGTTTATCGTTTCGACTCCTCTGGGTAGGATATGTTCGACATAGTCCGTATCGTGTAAATCGATAGAATGGCCAATGGTTAAGAAGTCCATATACATACCATTACAATGCGTGTAGCGAGCGGTGAATTTTCCATAGTCCAATTCACGCGTAAGTTACTTCCAGGAAATCGTAGGTTCGATATAACGACCATCATCCTTCGTAGTAGTTGGACTAGTATCACCGCGTATCAAGCTATCAACAAACGCTTGAAAGTAGAGTATATCGCTCCCTGATACCAAGACCATCTTCTATCAACTCCGTCATATCTGCTATATATGAGTTTATTAATATTATAATGAGTTTATATTTAGGCTAGCGAGCGTCGCTGCCTACCCCAATCAGCCCCCGGACAGTGCGAGATCCTCAGCGCCGATGTGTCGTCGCCGCTGTACTTTCGCCAACGACGTAGCCGCACAACGACAACGACAACCGGCACAAGTCACTCGACTGTCCGTCCCAAAGGCTTAGATACACCTCAGGTTCTTACTGGAGAGTTAGGGTTACTTTCACAATTGCGACTCGCTACTGTAAACACACCTTAGTAGTAACATTCGCCTATAAACTCACAAATACCACACACACAACTTGTCACAAATTACACACACTCGGGCCATTTGTCCGTTAGTCAATGCCTTCCAGAATGTCACTGTATTATTATGTATCCTTGGATACTAGCAGTGCGCTATTTATTCCCTATGCTATTCAATGGGACAAGCTTTCTATTGTTCTTTTAACTCAATTCTAATTCTAGCGTGGTTGTTGCTATGGTGACATTATGCAAAGCTAGCGGTAGAATTAGGGTAATTCCAATGCATACAGATCTGGGATGTTATTTAATAGTAATTCTTTAATGGTCAATGTCCTGTTTTATACATGACTTTATGAATTTTATCGGCTATTGACTATGTTTGGGAGCCTTTCGCACACTCATACGCATAATAAGATAAATCTCCGCTCCCTTGATCTATTAATTAATGGAATTTTGGGAATGTTATAAATTGCGTAAAAATGGCAATTTATTAAATTCATTAAAAGGCATGAATTTAAATTTATTCCCTGAAATTTTATTATTTGATAATTAAATTGACATATTTTGATTCTAGAACATGTCTGGGGACACAAGATCCTTAATTCTATGAAAATTGTCTTTTTAAGAATATCGGTAAATGCTACGATATCTTAATTGACTAGAATTGTTGAAGGATCTGAATTTTACAGATTTTGATTTATTAGATTTGCAAATATTAAATAATTAATATTTGAGATGGGCACCGATTTATTCCAGAACTTGTCTGGGGACGTTAACCACTGATTCTAGAATTTGTCTTTCAAGTATATCGGTGGGTGCCGCGATATCTTAATCGACTAGAATTACAGATGGTCAAAGGGTTTAACAGATTTATTTTGCGTTATACGCTACTGTTAAAGGGACATCACGCTACTATATGTATTATTTAATATACGGTATGAGAGCAATATCGCACGAAGCAATGTCAGTGTGAAGAGGCAAGTCGTTTCCAAGGTCTACCCAGAGCTTGGTTTAGCCGAGACACGAGGATCTGAACTTTGCATTCCTAATACTCTGCCTACCAATAATACTTGAATATAGTAGTGGCTTTATTGTACTTTAATAAGTACGGATATTTCATCTTTACTGTAGTCACGTATTTATAATATGATACGGACAGTAAGGAAAGAGAAAAAGAATTATTTCTCGCCGTCGCACTAAATATATATTATACGTAATTACGTACGTAATAAACGCGAATATATTGCACTAATCTACTAAATGATCGCTAAAATAACATTCTACTGAATAAAATTAAAGAAAACGATTATAATAAAATTATATAGTAATACATACAGAAATATAAAAATAATAAAATAATATAAAATAATAGAGTCACACACCCACTCCATATGTTGTTACGTTATGGAGTCCCTAGATGTTTGAAGGATTAGGGAGGTGGTCGTGGGAAGAGAATCTTGCCTTCCACAGTTTCCGGAGAGTCCTCCATTCCCTTCCGGTAAACACAAACGACCGACTGGGTGATTGAGTCGCTGCATCCCGAATACGATTCCAGGTTTCCTCTTCGTCCTGGAATAGTGACGATAGAAACATCGCTCTAAGTACACGACGGCCTTACAAAGCCGATTCCAGGAGCTATAGTGGTCCGTCGCTCCCTGCAGGAGAGGTGAGAGTCCCTGCGAGACGTCTGATGTTCCAGAGCTCCAATCGCTCCCTCTGATCTTCATGAAGGATCCACTCGCGGTGGGGAGGTCCAGATCCACGGCGTCGTCCCTGGCAATATGTAATACCGACAGATCTATCCCGGGTTCAAATAACTCCGCTCCACCCGTCCGGGTTTTAGGTTTAACTTTCTCCGCTCCCTTGGCTGGTCTAATCTCAGTCGGAGTAAGATGGGGAGGCCATTCATCCTCCTTACTCAGGAAGTCGGGTTCACCTAACCGGTCTGTAGTATCTGTCAGTTCTTGAGGAGTTGCTCCTCTGGAAGCGATGTCAGTTGGATTAAACTTCTTGGGGCAATATCTCCATTGATCTACATTGGAGCTAATATCGTCATTATCTGAGGAGTATGGTGTTCCCTCAGTTGGGTCGTCTCCCTCACTAGTATCATCTTCCCATTCACTCACCTGGCGGACGCGATCTTGAAGCAGTCTTTCTCTGAGCGTTCTTCGGGAAGGTCCAGTAAGGTACCAACCTACTCTAGTTCTTACCGCATAGGTCTGAAGTGGTTGCGGTTGAGCAGGTCGTTTCTCCAATGTCTCCAGCGCCTCATGCGCGTTTTGACTGATTAATATTTGTACTCCAGGATAATCGGTGTCGAATCTAGGGATGTTAAGTTGTTGGGCATGATCATCTTCGTCCCAATTATAAGGTTCCACTTGGGTGGTAGCGAAGTTCTTTATTGCCACCATTTTGACTGACCTTATACTGTATTCTCCTAGTTTATCCTGTGGAGTGGACAACTCACCTATATAATAGTCGGCAGCTACAGTAGAATTCCAAACCTGCATGATCCCTGACATGTTTAGCTTGGTTCGGAACTTGGGTTGTCCAGCAAAGATGACTTCGGCTAGTTCTTTATCGATGAATGTTCCTGTGCTACCGGAGTCCAGGAGGGCGTTCACTATATAGCTCTTCTGAGGTCCGTGGACCCGTAACTGGACTACAGGAAATTCTCGGATTCCTATATTGGAAGTTGGCGCTTTCCAAGATGGTTGTTGATCAGAAGTAGTTAAGGTAAGGTCGCTGTCTGTGTCTTTCTCATGCACGAGTGCTCGATACACTGCGGTGGTGTTTATTAGGTAACAGGATTCGTTTTGGTCGGAGAACTCGTCCGTATAGAATCCTTCCATCTCAGATTGATCAGTGTCGTTCACATCACTGAATTGGACATGTAGTTCGGACTCACTTACCAGACTCGGGCTGTTTCGTTCGAATTCCGTGTGCAACAAAATATGATGTTTTGCGCCGCACTTTGCACACCTTGCGTCGGAGTAACAGGTTCGCCGTTGGTGTCCTCGTCTGAGGCAATTATAACACAACCGCTTATCCCACATGACTTCACGTCTATCCTTTAGTGATTTCCTCAGGAATTTATCACACGCATTTAAACGGTGGGGCCCGTCGCACAGCACACATTTCGGCTTGATGTTACTTACTTTAACCTGTGCTATGTGGTGCACACTTGTTCTTTCCTCGGGCTTTCTCACCTGAATTCTTTTAGGAGACGTAGGAGGGGTTTTTTGTACCGGTTCCCTTCTGTCATTGGGTCGAGACTTGGATTTACTTACCTGGTCTTTAGGCGTTTTATTGACATAATAAGATCTTTCAGTGTCTTTCCCGCTGTCCTCTCCTTGAGAGGTTTGGCTTTCGCCGTCGTCTGTATAACACATTGGTGTTACCCTTCTCTTAGAAACGGGTTTCTCACTTACCTTGTTTTCCAATGTCTTCTCTCTGGACTGCCTTAGGAGCTGTAATTTCACTTCTCTATCTAAGAATGACATGAGATCAGTCATGGTAGGGTCTCGTCGTTGTTGTTCCATCATATATAACACTTTCTTATCCCAGCGTGTACCTACTCCACCCTTCGGTAAAGTAGAAGCCACTGCTCTAATAACCATAGCACTCTGATACTCATGAGACTTACCTAGCCAATCTAATTGTCTGCAGATCTCCTGAATTTCATCGGAAAACTCTATAATCCCGTTGCTAATAAACTTTCGGGGCGCTACCAACTTTGCATACAAATACCCAGCTATTTTATTCCTATTACCATACCTGATGTTTAGTGTATCCCAAACTTGTCTTAATCCGTCTGGATGTCCAATAAACTTTAACGCCATTAACTTGGGAGATCCTTCCAAGCACTCAATGAGGAATCTAAGTTTCTCTCCATTAGATAGTACAGAGTTCTGTATGTTATCTTTGTAATATTCATTAAAAGGTAACCATTTCATCTCATCTCCATTGAACTTGACGATCTCTCCCACCTTTACCGCTTGCCGGGCTTCGGTTCTAGCCATTTGACGCGTAAAACTTTCTTGGGCCATCGTGTTATTTAATATCGAGTTATCAGTATATAAATTTCTCGGATTATGATCCGTTCTATATGGAATATCCTTATCAACAGGTCTATAATTACCCTTAATAGGGTTCACTATAGGAGTTTCTACTTCGCTAGCAGTATAGATGCGTGTAGGCTCCACACCTTGCGCATGCGATACTTCAGACCTAACAGGTTGACACATTGTTACAGAGGGTGGTGGTATACTCTTTTGTGTATTTACTAATTTATCGCGTTCTAGCGCGATACTTTGCTGCACTTCTTGCAACTCTAGCCTACTTTCCCTTACTGTGCCTTTGAATTGTTGAACAGTCTCCTGCATCTGCCCGAGCAGGAGATCCATCCCCCGCCGTCTCTCGTCCACCCATTCGACTGCCGAAACGGGAGTCGCCAACGTTGTAGCGGGCGGACGAGGGACAACGGGCGACAAATCATGAATATTTCGCTCGGGGTCCAGGACCTGAACTGTCTCCTGGGCAGTTCTACGGGGCACAGGTAGCTTAGTGCTATGCAGAGGGAATTTAGAGGTAGTTTCAGGGAGCACAGGTGTGTCTATCACCGAAGGGGTGATTTCAAGAACAGGCCTAATTATTTCAGGCTCATCTACTATAGTAGGGAGTCTTTCTATTTTAATTGTTTGGTCTGTGGGTTCTGTACTACCTAAGTTGGTGTTATTTAGTTGCCTTCTAACAGCTGGAGGCAAATCAGGCAATTTCTGACGGTGGAATGTTCTTTTACGTCTGCTTAGACGAGATATATTTCCTTTGCCTTCAGTATCGGTGGTATCGCCTTCCTCAGATGATGTATATCCCTGTCTTTTGGGAGTAGATCGATTCATCATCTGCATATTACTAGCTGCTAACTGTTTATTTATGCAGTCTTGATTCTCCTGAATGTTTTCCAATTCTAATTGGGTGGTTTCTTCAGCCGCTTTCCGTTCTGCTTCTGCCACTTTTGCCTCTGCCGCTGCCTCTGCCGCTGCCTCTGCTGCTTTTGCCTCTGCCGCTGCCTCTGCCGCTGCCTCTGCCGCTTTTGCCTTGGCCGCTGCCTCTGCCGCTTTTGCCTTGACCGCTGCCGCCTTTCTTTCTGCTTCTGCAGCTACCACTGCTGCTTTCTTTCTGTCTTCTATGCGTTTTTTCTTTACTTGTTCTTCTTGGACTCGTGTGATGCGGAGTTGTTCATCAAATTTAGCCTGGTTCGCAGCCCTCATATCCACATCGATGGCATCCAACACAAGCTTGGTTCCTTCACTATTAGGGCTAAGTCCCTCTAACCTTCTCCTCAACTCGTCATCACCTAAAAAACGTTGATAGTCTGACAGATAGATGTCAATGGCATCCCTCTTATGCGGTTTCTCTGCTGTCACTTCGCTTTCTTCTTGAGAAGAAGTGGCGTCGGTTGATTCTTCATAGGTTGGCCGCTCATCATAAACCTTATCCACCATCTTCGCTCCGCGTTCGGGCGTCCGCTCAACAGTATCTGAACTACTGGAGCTATCAGGCCGTTGAGAAGTAAGTTCTTGGCTCGCGGGTTGTTGAGGTTCCGCTGCTTCTTGGTCCCGCTTGACCTGAGCTCGAGTGCCTATGATAGACCTACGATGTTGGACTAGCCTAGGGTCTGAGATTACTACAGTAGGGATGGCCTTTCTTACAGCAGGAGGTGACTTCGACTTGGATCTAGGATGTTCTATACTTTGATCTTGGTCACAGATCTTTTTAAGGCACTGTCTAACAGTCATTCTAACACTTTCTATGAGACTATCTGACAGTGTTTGTCGTGAGTCAGACATGTTTGATTGTACAGTTGAATGCCTACTGCTATATTACAGTTAAAGCAAGTCTAGTAATTCAGTATCACTGTTAGCCTAGTAATTAATTACCGATACTGCTACTCAATGTAGCGTGATATATATAATATATTAGAATACCGGTATGTTTATAGTATATATAAGTATTATTACAGACTAGGTTTGTTACAGAATACCGGTATAATTTTAGCACAAATATATAAATATATAATAGGCCTATCGTGAATACCGGTATACAGCCTACTTATAGTATATATAAGTATAATTCTGGACTAGAATTAATTGCAGAGTACCGGTATGATTTCAGCCTAAATTTATAGAAATAAAGATAATAGGCCTATCGTAAATACCGGTATGTCAATTATTTTAAATAATTGAATTTCTGAATTTTTTAAGGGTTACTTGGTTACTTTACTTACTTTATTACCGTTATTTGAGCGGTAGTCCAACTGATATTGAGACCTAATGGTTGTATGGTAGGCCTACTATTTATAAATTGTTAGATTTGATTTATAATATATATATACCCGTTTTAATAGGTTTTGTCAATGTTTGAAATAAATGTTATTATTTCTGGGGAGTAATCACTACACAAAGCGGTGCGCTTTCAGTGAAGTGTTACTTATAGGACACTAAAACAAATAATGCTAATTTACCTAAGTTACTTAATACTACAAATTACGTACAATTCGGGTGAGATTACAATCTCTAAATAAACACAAAAATTTACAAAAACACAAAATACGAATTTTCAGGGTAATTTTACAAGAAGTCTACAAACCAGCCTAACAAAGGGTTAGTATCTGGTTATTACAACGGACAGGGTACTGCGGTAGGTATTTGAAAATAATACGTAGTAGTGAATACACTGCGTTGTCCAGATAGGAAAATACCACCGCCTGACGACCTATAGCCGTATCGTATATACTTAGGTATATACGGTACTACGTTATGTATCATGGAGTGTTCCTACCTAGAAGTTAATAGAGCTAATCGAACGTGCCTATCAACCACTTTACAACACAAATATAATGTCTACCCTAATTACTTTCGGAAAGCACTGTACACTAAACCCTAAATTAGGTACGAGTACTTGTACAACATATAATCAGTAGTTAAATATACTTGAACAGCTAAAAGAACCACGGCATCTGCTGGAGTGACCGGTGCACAAAATCACCAGTCTTTACCTACGCCAAGCAGCCCGTGTAGTACCGGGGTTAATTTAACTATAGCGGTATGTATAACAAACACAATTATTGTAGGAACAAACTTGGGGAATGAATGTTGCGAATAATCGCATAAACTCTGAATAATAAATATTACGCTACCCGTACAAACCACTCAAACAAAATGCAGACCAAATACTGACAGACTACTATCAAGCCTAAATAAACTATAGGACATGCAGACTCCGAAATGATTAGGTAGTATGCGTTCTAACCCAGTAGTACGACTTATTCTTTAGATGGGGGTTTACCTTACAGCTTTGGCTGCCCCTACTTCCTAACCGTTCTTTATCGGACAGAGGCTCTACACACACTGCAATCCGTTCAGACCTAATAACAGCCAGACAACTATCCAGCCTACAAATTATCTAAATAAATATTATACGCTACCTGTACAGACTACACAAACAAAGTACAGACTAAACGATGGCAGACTACTCTCAAGCCTAAATAAACTACAGGACATGCAGACTCCGAAATGATTAGGTAGTATGCGTTCTAACCCAGTAGTACGACTTATTCTTTAGTTGGGGGTTTACCTTACAGCATTGGCTGCCCCTACTTCCTAACCGTTCTTTATCGGACAGGTGATCTACACACACTGCAATCCGTTCAGACTTAACAACAATCAGACAACAGCTCAGCCTACAAATTGTCTGTACAATCTGATCAGGCTTACACGCCTTCTGTTCAATACTGGCCTACAAACAAATAAAACTTGACAGAAATAAGTAAAAATCTCAATAAAAAACCAGGGCGGGCCCTCCCTGATTAATTATTAAGGCCTACCGGTATATAACTATCAAATTCGAATAATACTAATGTACTTATACGGGAAGTACCGGTTAGGACAGTTAGGCCTACGGACCTACAGAAGTACCGGTTCTGGCAGTTGGACCTACGGACCTACGGCAGTACCGGTTCTGGCAGTTGGGCCTACTGACCTACAGATGTACCGTTCAGGTTTACCGGTTGACCGGTACTTTCAACTTTATTGCTTACTGCAATAAAGAAGCTATATCCGTTATTGTTCGCGCTTTCAGACCTTTGGCAGTTTAACCCTCCAAATTAGGATGTCTTCTAGATAATAAATCGCTTTAGCCTCTAACAAGTATTTGATTCACTACACTAGTTGAAACCAATCTGTGCGCGATCATTCACCCGTTGGATATACCCGGGAGATTGATTTCGACAGCTTAATCGTATTGCTATGTAATCCTAATGTATTATTCGACTGACAGTATTATATAATCTCTGACAATATTATTCACCTTCGGGAAATATTAACAGTTCCTTTAGGACATGGCGCTCTATCTATATAAACAGAGTTATGACTTAAACTACTCACAACGGTATGGCTTAGTTACAATTCACATATATGGCGCATTCTTTAGGAAATGCTTCGTTATCAGTCTCACTCATACACAATGCTGCACAATACAGCACACTAATCTGCCGATCTTCACTGATTTTAGTCACATATAAAAGGAACACAGACCGACTCATGTAGGGTCTATCAAATAACATTAAATTCACTTCAAACCACTTTAACATAAGTTACAATTGTTATATGTAACCTTTCTCTCTTACCTTCGGTATATCAAGAATATTGGGTTTCGGGGTTATTTCTCGTTATTCCAAATATAATAATTCATCAACAAATATAATGAATAACCGACAGCAAAGCAGTAATGTTAAGTTAAGTTGCACAGTATGGCCCAGTTAACCAGTGTTAACCAGTGCAGATAACATTGAGTTACCCAGATAACGGATATATGTCCTTATAATTAAGCCTACTAGTGTAAGGCTAAAGCAGAAAAGCACAAAATACTCCAAAGCCGTTCTTCCTTGGCTCAGGACTGAATGATAACACTGCCCATAATGCATTACGTGATTTCTCGGAAATTTCTGTACAAGAGCCATAAAAATGCTCTGATTGGCTGACTGAACTAAGAGAGAACAAAGAAACAAAGAAATGTTCTACGTGGCAATATCAGCTGTTAGCCGTCGTCATGGTAGCGACACTGTTTTCAAGAGTATCCAGCTATTGCGTCACGAAATTACGGATTATGTCCTTTAAAGTACACATACAGAAGAAATGGCTTTTATGTCCTCTAAAACACCAGTACAGTAAGGACACGGCCTTTTTATGCCTGGTAAACCAACTACAGAGTACTTTAAGGGAAAATAACCGGCTAATTACGCAAAAGCTTTTACAACTTACTACATTCAACCATCTTCTTGGGAAATTTTCGTTGTGGAAGGGGTGTTACGCGGCAGTCTGGGATCTAAAGCTGGACTCATTACAACGCCTACGCCCCAAACTGCACACATAACGGACAATGAATAGAACGCTGGAAGTGAAGTCACGTGGAATGCACCAGGGACCCACCAGAATAACACTCCCAGAAACATAAAGCTCAGCCAACAAAGTCATGTGGAATGCATCAGGGACCCACCAGAATAACGTGGCTGAGGAACATAAAGTCTCTATCGACGAAGTCATGTGGAATGGTGTTACGCAACATTCTGGGATCTACAGCTGGACTCGTTACACCGCCTACGCCCCAAACTGCACGTAACGATCCCACCAGAATAACGCGATAGAGGGCGTGTTGCATGGCAGTCCGGGATCTACAGCTGGACTCGTTACACCGCCTACGCCCCGAACTGCACACGCAACGGACAACACAATACAACATAATGGATACAATGAATTCCATTTCGGAACTTTCCCATTTCTGATAATCCAAGGTAGTTGGTCCCGATACCAAAATCTACGGTGGCCCATAACTGTCACAGTATATAAAAAGGAACGGCAGAAATTAAAAAGCCACGGCAGAAATTAAAAAGCCACGGCAGAAATTAAAAAGCCACGGCAGAAATTAAAGAAGCTACGGCAGAAATTAAAAAGCCACGGCAGAAATTAAAAAGTAACTGCTATTGCTAGATTATATGAGTATGAGTGCCGACTGCAAGCTATTGCTATCGGCCAGTAAAAAAATAGGTAAAAAAAATAATAAAAAAAAAAGGTAAAAAAAAAGTAGAAAAAATAGGTGAAATGTAAAAAAGGTAAGGTAAAAATAGGTACGAAAAAATATTTGCTATAATGTGTTGTAATAATCACGGCTTTTTAATTTCTGCCGTGGCTTTTTAATTTCTGCCGTAGCTCCTTTAATTTCTGCCGTGGCTTTTTAATTTCTGCCG
This sequence comes from Nemertoderma westbladi, assembly GCA_032718475.1. Classification (NCBI taxonomy): domain Eukaryota; kingdom Metazoa; phylum Xenacoelomorpha; order Nemertodermatida; family Nemertodermatidae; genus Nemertoderma; species Nemertoderma westbladi. The sequence continues at coordinate 81,922 of JAUCBJ010007194.1, forward strand.
TGGCTTTTTAATTTCTGCCGTGGCTTTTTAATTTCTGCCGTGGCTTTTTAATTTCTGCCGTGGCTTTTTAATTTCTGCCGTGGCTTTTTAATTTCTGCCGTAGCTTCTTTAATTTCTGCCGTGGCTTTTTAACTTCTGCCGTGGCTTTTTAATTTCTGCCGTGGCTTTTTAATTTCTGCCGTGGCTTTTTAATTTCTGCCGTGGCTTTTTAATTTCTGCCGTGGCTTTTTAATTTCTGCCGTAGCTTCTTTAATTTCTGCCGTGGCTTTTTAATTTCTGCCGTTCCTTTTTATATCCTGTGACAGTTATAGGACACCGTAAAAATCAGGGTGAACAAAACATAAACTACCCTGCGTCAGTCGAAACATCTGTAGGGTGACGCTGGACTCCACATAACACGCGAGGAAACACAAAATACCATGCGTGGTTACAGTTGGTTTAAGGGGGGTCCATATTCATTGTCGGTAAATCACATTTAAAGAGTTTGTCAACAGGATGGGAAGGGTTTAAACGGGTTTATCATTGTCACCAATGTCCGCAGCAGGATCCAGAGTAGGGAACTTATCACCTCTCGTGGAGTTACCACTGTCATTGCCTTTGAGAAGGCACAGCCTCTGGATAGGGCTTTGGTAGTGGCCCTTTGCCGTTCGTATCGTCACTGTTCTCGCAAATCCATCTTTGCTAGGGGTTATCTCCACGACACGCGCCACAGGCCAGTGGACGCGGTCTTTAAGGTCTTCAGTGACATGGTACTTCACCAACTGCGACATTCCGGTACGTATTATTCCATTTTCTCCTTGTTCGGAGGGTTATAAGGTACCCCTGGGCCCAGATTCTCCACCAATGCGCCGCCAGCACTTGGGCCTTCTTCCAGTTTGTGTGTTTCACGATGTCTTTGGGATCCTGGAACATGGCCTCCGGAAGGATGTTGGTCTTAGGTCTACCGAGGAGATGGTTGGGTGTGAGGGGTTCCAGATCGGTTGGGTCGTCATGGATGGGAACGATTGGCTGGTTGTTTAAGGTGGCCGTGATTTCGCAGAATGTGGTGCGCAACGTATCATGAGTGACCCGGGTATCCCCTAACACGATTCGCATGGATCGTTTCACTAGATCAATGAGTTTCTCCCATACCCCGCTCGTATGGGGTGCTAGGGGTGTTTGGAAGTGCCATTGGATGTGGTGTTCCTTCCAAACGTGTGATGCGGTTTCGTCAGTAAACCATCCCTCGATAGCCTCTCTGAGTTCCCTTACTCCTCCCACAAAGTTCGTCCCGTTATCTGAGTACATATGCCGGCAGGAACCGTTGTTCGCCACGAACAGAAGCAGGGTGTTGATGAATGCGTGCTGCGTGAGGTTCACTATGAGGTCCAGGTAAATCGCCCTCGATCTTAAGCATGTAAAGATGGCTCCCCAGCATTTAATGTTGGATCGTCACTCAATAACCGTAAATGGTCCGAAGCAATCTACGCCGGTTCGGTTACGTAGAACGGCGGCGAGTCGGACTGAAGCCGCGTGGTTGGCAGATCGGCCATTCTTTGGGTGAGCGGTGGCGCTAGATATCTCCTGCAAGGGAAACACCATTTCAATACTTTCCGAATCAGTGGCTGGTTGTGGGTGATCCAGTATCGTTGCCGGATATTGGCCATGATCCAGTTTTGGCCCGCGTGATGATTTTCCTCATGAAATTGTTGGACTAGCAGCTTGGCTAGTGTAGACGTTCCTGGCAGAAGTGTCGGATACTTAATCTCATACTCGACCGGGGCGTTCGCCATCCTGGTATTAAGGCATATCAATCCGTCCTCTCCCATCATGGGTCTCAACTGGTAGACCGGGCTGTCAGGTTTCAAAGTCCTGCCCGCATTGAGCTGCTCCCATTCGTCGGGGAAACTTTCTTTCTGGACATATCTCACAATACATTTCTCCGCGATAATGAGTTCTTGTATACTCCACCGAACTATCGGTTTGTTATCCTTCCACCGCAGGAAATTACGGAGGGTCATAACGTGGCTGGTTGCTCGGTAGTCGCAACGTTATAGTGCCTGCCCGAGTCCTTTGCAGGCTCAATCAGACAGCTATAGATCTCCATGGTGGTGCTCCCACGGACCTTGCGGATCTCCTTATTGTCTTCCGAATATTTCCCGCTATCTAATCCGGGATCAAATTGGGTGCTCCAGGTTCGTTGCGATTGCTTTAGGAATTCCGGACCCGTAAGCCAGAGTTTATTCCTACCGAGCTATCGTGGGGTGGTGCCTCGGCTCGATAAGTCCGCCGGTTTAACTTTCCCATTTACATGATGTCACTGTTCTCTGTTGGTGCACTGTTTTATTTCCGTGGCCCGGTTCGCCACGAACGTTGTGTGTCGCCGTGATGGTGAATGGAGGTAGTAGAGTACAATGCTGGAATCGACCCAGAAGTGTTGAGATTCAATGGGGATTCTAAGGTTTCGCATAATCATGCGGTTTTGTCTTACGACCCAGACTGCAGCTTGCAACTCGAGCCTTGGGATAGTTGCCACAAATTCCCCGGATACCATCTTCGCTTTGGAGAATAAGAAACTAATATTGCCGTTTCCATCTTGGCTTAATCTCCGGATATATGTAACAATACCGTTTCCAGTATTCGAGGTATCCGAGAAGGTATGTAGCTGGAATATGTCGGTGGGCAGCTTGTTGAGGAAGAACGGTCGAGGAATTCGCATAAGGTGGAGCTGTTCAAGTTGCTCCATCCACTTCTTCCATTTAGCGCTAAGGTGTGGGGGGAGTTCTTCATCCCATCCCAGTCCTTCGATCCACATCTCTTTAATTAGATTCATTCTGGCCAACGTTACCGGGGATATGAAATTCAAAGGATCGAATATGGCACTCTTTATGGACAAACATCCCCTCTATGTCATTGGTTTGGGTAGGGGGTTATGTTTGAAGATAAACTGGTCCAGTTTTATGTCCCATTCAATACCAAGTACGCGGTGGTCTACACCCTCGGAATACATTTTATCATTATCCAACTTGATCTCTTCCGGTAGCCTTTCCATAAGCTCTTTGTCATGTGATCTAAATTTTACTAGGGCAAAACCTCCCCTCTTTAAGCATTCTACCATTCCAATGGCGAGCTGGTATGCCTCGTCAACATTTTCGGCGCCAGCGCATCCATCATCCACATAAAAACATCTCCGGATGGTCTCGATAACAGTCAGAGGGAACTCATTTTCGCACATGGTCGCAGTTTTCTTCAACATGTCGCTACATGTGACTGGCGAATCCTTCGCACCAAAGATCCGGACAATCATATACATTATGTCCACATCCTCCGAAGTTAGTTGATTTATCTCTTGTGGGGTTAATGCCTTGTCTGTCCATAGAATACGGAGGCAATCAGAATCTCGTGGTAGAGTTTGCACTTGGTGGAACATTGCCTTGATGTCACACATGAAGGCTACTTTATTCTCCCGGAATCGGATTAATACGCCGATCAGTGTACTGTATATGTTAGCTCCGGTATATAGCTGGCTATTCAACGATTCACCTTGGTACATAGCTGCCGCATCATTCACTACCCGTATCTTTCCGCCCTTCCGGGCCTCTACTACATAGTGGGTCGGAAGATAGTAAGTCCGTTTTGTCCCCATCAGTTCGTCTGGGGGAACCATCTCCGCTAATCCATCTTCCAGATATCCCTTGATTACATTGTTATATTTTTCTTTGATCTCGGGTAGCTTGTGCAACCTGCGTAAGATCCCCTTTAGCCTCCTCAGGTCCATACTAGTATTGTTAGCCATCGGTCTGTCCGGATCCTTCCATAACATTGGTGAGCACCAATGCCCGTCCTTAAACACTGCTTGATCTAGGACGTCCACACAGTATTGGTCCTCCTCCGATGGGTTTTCATCCTTTTCGGCAAATTCTTGGGTTTCCAGGTTGAAGTATTTCGTCATCTCTTGTTGTGACGTTTCCGTTTCCAGGAATAGATCCTCATCCATATCGGTCGCTGAACAGTAACCCACGGATGTTGTATTCCCTTCAATCTGACACTTGGGAGGTATGTATAGGTGTTGGTGGTTTCTTCTTTAATCCCGCAGAGTGTCCATCCCATAATGGTGTGCTCTGCGTAGAAACCATCATCCGGCTTTACGGAACGGGCGATATCTCCAGTTGGTATATGCAATTCTGGGGTATCGAGTACAATAAGTAACGTAATTCTGTTAACGTTCAATGGTGGGCATCTTAGATCCACGTCCTCTCAATCTAGTTGTATAAGGGGTGCGTATTCGGAGGATTGTCGGAATCGCACTCTGAGATCGGTATGCACCAGGGCGTTTTTAATAGTTAGTTTTACCCTTTCATAACCTGCCATAACCCCTTCTACACTGAGTTGCACCTCTCCGGACTCCACTTCCTTATTGTCCGTTATAGTTTGTATAGGTCGCTTGCAGGGCTCGTATTCTAGACCCAGCTGTCCCAGAAAGTCCCCGTCGATTATAGTCCCGTCCGACCCATTATCCAGGAACGCAAGTGTGGTCAAGGATTTCCCGATGCCTTGGATCCTCACTGGTATTACCTTGGCAAAAACCATATACCGTCGGTTGATCAGGTTGACCGTAGCCGATATGCTGGTCACGTGTGCTACGTCTGCGGTGGTCTTGAACGGGTTTGTTTCTTTCCGTTGGATCATCCGAGGGCCTTTTGAGACGTGGTTGGTTTCCCCTCTCCGCTTGGATTCGATACGGAATGGTAATGTAGTGAAGTCGAAGTTTGCGGGAATGTGGAGGAGCGTGTGATGTCGTAGATCATTACAAACCGCACAACATGACCTCTGTTCGCAATCCCTCACATAGTGGCCTGTGCCAAGACACTGGAAGCATCCTCGGTGTTTCATGATTGCTTCAAAGCGCTGGACAAGTTCTGCGAACTGGAACTTTCTGCAGAATTCTACTTTGTGCTTCTCTCCACAGAAGAGACATAGAAGGGAGGTTGTTGTGCCTTCCCTCTCGGGCGCCCAATTTGCCAGATAGCACGCCCATTCTTCTGCTGATGTCGGTTCCTCATAATCCTCGTCGTCCGAATCCTCAGCCATGGTGATGGCCATCGTACTTACCGGAGGAGGGCGGAATCTCGATTTTGGAGTGGGTGCCCTGCTCTCTATCCCATCCAACTTGGAGAGACTTTGCTTAGAGAACATGGAGTCGTTCATGGCCTCGGAGATATTATCTAGGAATGCCGACATTTCAAGAAAACTAGGATACCGATCCGGGTGTCTTCGCCTGAGATCTACACATTTATATGCCCATTTACTTTGTAGCCATCCGGGAAATTTCCGGGCAATTTGTCTAAGGTTTAATAAATTATTTATTTGTTCTTCTTTGTTTAATGGTTTCAAAGTATAATAAGCATCCTTCATTGAGTCCGAAAACTCTTGTATATTCTGTGGGTCTTCTAGGGATCCAGCATTGTGTATCAGTTTCTCAAGTGTCTTGTTAATTATGGTTCCAACGTTGCCATATCTTTTATCGAGCGTTTTCCACGCATCGTGATTCGCTTCGTGAGATCCTCCTTCGAAACATGTAACAATGCGGCGTGGTTTGTCACCCAGATACTGAGACAAATATACCAATTTTTGTGCATCGGTGATGTCCGTCGATCCGATTTGAGCAAAGAACCGTTTTTTAAACCCGAGGTAGTCGACGGGGTCGCCCTCGAAGGTACGAATTTCCATCTTAGGCATAGCCAGACGGTTCTCCAAGGCTCGTATGATACCGACGTCGTCTGAACTGGAATGACTAGGAGGTCCGTAATTACTAACGCTTTCTCCCATACATGATGGATCGATAAGAGGGGTGGTTTTAATAATGACGCGGTTACGGATTTTAGGAGTAGACGTAAATAGATTAGTGGATAGAGGGGTGGCGTCACGTTCCGAGTCGTTTTCAGGCTCATACTTGTTTGTAGAAGCTCACCGTAGGATTGAAAGGGAAATAAGGTTCCTCGTTCTTAAGAGTAACCGGTGGGGGGTGGAAAACCGGTGTTTGAGCCGAGAGTGTGGACCGTATAACCGACGGAAGCTTGGCTTTCGGAGGTTTTACTGCCAGTGGTGTAAACGACTTCTCTAATTCTGGAACCGGGATTGGTTCATAGTCCTGTTCTATACACTTCTCCCAGTACTCGTATAGTTGAAGGTCTCGTTCTATGCGTGCGGCTTCATAGTCTGCGAGTTTAGCAATATCCGCATTCTTCTTGTGAATTCTTCTTCTTCTTGTTGGGCCTCGGCATTCCGTTTACGCATTTTGGCCTCTTGTTTACGTATTTCGGCCTGTTGTTCAACCTCCTGTTTCCGTATTTCTGCCTGTTGTTCGGCCTCTTGTTTATGTCTTTTGGCCTCTTGTTTCCGTATTTCGGCCTGTTGTTCGGCCTTGCAGATCGAACAGGATGTACTAGCAGAAGAAAGCAACCATTTACGCATTTCGGCCTCTTGTTTACGTCTTACGACCTGTATTTCAGCCTCTTGTTTATGTCTTTCGGCCTGTATTTCGGCCTCTTGTTTATGTCTTTCTTCTGCTAGTACGTCCCGTTCGATCTGCAATTGAACATATTCATCTTCCATCTGGGCTTTAAGGGCCAGTGCCCTCTGTTCTCGTAACTGATCTCTAAGGGGTTGACCCCCTTGGGAACTACGCGCTGATCCGGATACCTCGCTCCTGGCGCTGGAGTGCTGGTGCCTCGAGGACCCAGTCCTTTTTCTCAGAACCAATGTCCTGGTACCGGAGGTCCGCACTGATTCCATGTCTGCCTTTTCAGTCCTTTTGTAATATTGTTCCTCATAACCTCTCACGAGGCTAAGGGTCCTCCGATGTTGTTAACGGAACTCTTCCAAGTGTGTGGAATGTTCCTCCATTCTGGGGTAGTTCTCCAGAGTGGTTGCGGGAATGAGCTCTTGGTATGCTTGTAACATTTGTTCGTATCGTTGGAGGATATTCCTGATCTTTTGTAACTGAGTTTGTATATCGCTGAGGGGGGTCTCGACTCCCCTTAGTTGTTTCTCGATGCGGTTATAGGCCCGAGAGACCCCGCCCTTGAGAGCGCCCAATCGACGTGCCATGTTTCTTACATTTGGGACCTCATCGGTGTCTGAGTCTGTATGAGGCTCTACTCCTTCGGTATCGTAGGCGTTGTCCCCCATTACTCTAGTGCTGCATTTATCGCCAAGTATGTGATGTAATAAAATAGTTCGTCATACGTTTCGTATTCAGCTTGAACTACCCGGAAGGTAATTCTAAATCGTCCCACGTTGGTACCCTGTACCTCAACTTCGATGTGCCAGATTCCGGGTTCAACTTGGATTATATCAATAGGCGTGATCGATACTTCCATTGCCTGTTAATAACTCTCTGTCAATGATCTGCTGACTACGAGTTCTAGACAGTTTGGATTGAGTTTGTGAGTGGATTAAAACACGACTTTGTCTCAAATCAAATACCAAAGTTTCCTCGTAGTGGGTGCTGGTTAAGCATGGAGATAATTTAAAGAATACTTGTCTGTTGAATTCCCAACTTCCACCAGTTGAAGTTGACCGCGTATTATTCTCAATTTTGTTGCTGTTATTCCCGACACCAGGCGGGAAAACGCCGATGCTGGAGGCGGAATTTTCAGACCACTTTATCCCAGCCAGTCACCGGATATTGGGAGTGGAGAAGGATGTTATCTGAGATGCAAGATTGCAGGTAGATAAAAAGTTTCATTGGTTGGATATAATCTTTAATGTAACTTGAACCCTGATTGAATCTTGTTCAATACTTGTTCGTACTAACACCAGTTGTGGAACCCACGCCAGGAAGTCAGTCCTCGTCGAACCCTTCCTTTCCGTCCGGTCAGTCGATCCTTCGCAAGTCCCCAATGCGAAGACTCCGCCCGAGTACCTTTCAGGCTCAGTCGTAGCCAACGCACCGGGAACCGCTTAGGATCTGTCAGTTCCCGTCACAAATCCCCGGCGCAACCAGCTAAGCTTTCCAAATCCTTTTCAGGCTCGTAATCGCCGCTGGTGGCCAGGAACCGCTAAGGGCAGTCCTTGTCCCCAGGCCTAGCGGGTTACCAACTACCGAAGTAGACGGAGGTTGTCTAGGCCTAAATAACTATCAGGCAACCCTGATAGCTGAGATTGCTTGATTTTGCCTCCCACCCCTGGCCCTTAAATATCTGATATGATACCCGTGCCCCTTAAGTCACCCCAATTATCGCCCATAAATCGCCCCCAGTCTATCAAATATGCCCGAATTTTATGTTCCCGCACCCACTACTGATATTGGCATATTCTTAAAAAATAAATCTACAAAATATTTAACTCGCGTTATGATAAAGTGAAATACCGCGAACAAATATATCTGTTGTTTTCACCTACAGGTAGTTCCATACCTACGTTATGTTTATTCATTTCTATGTTTACTAATTGTACTGCTGTGATTATTCATTAATAATTAATATTACGAGATTTAGACTGAATTCTCACCGTTTAAAAATCTTCTAAAAATCTTCATCTGAAAAATTTAAGGCGTTTAATTACAATAGTATTTATGATTTCATGCAGTTAAGGGCGATATGGGTCTACTATCATTATGTAAAGTAATATCTGCGATTTTTGAGGTATTTTATTAATACGGAAAATGTTTGTTAATGTTTATCTATCAAGAATTTAAGACATAATCAATCATAACATAATCAATCATATAAGACATAATCAATCAAGACATAATTTTGGGTTTTACAATGTTAATGATTTTTGGTGTATTTGTTTATTTATGCATTTATTTACCGTATGTTATGTGTGTAATTAATTTGTGTATATTAATATTATTACTTTATTTCAATCAACTAACTACTACTATTATTAATTGAAAAATAAGGTGAAAAGGGGAAAAAACGGTTGAATAACAATAAATATATATATACTCTTTTGATTTATAAATTATATTTTTAATAAATTGGTAATATATTTCCGAATGTTTACTAAGGTAACAAAATGAAAAATCAAGATATATATTATAGGTATGAATTATTAAATTATTCAAATTACCTTAATTAAAAGTATATAAATACACGATCGTGGGGTCTTCGCGCAGCACGATGTTCAGTTATGAGATACTGATTACTGATACTGATTAATATTGAGCGATTCAACTTTATCACAAACCCGATATTTAAGAAATTTAACCAAACACCAGTAAATCAAAGAGAGGGGAATTAACCAACAAAGAGATAAATAAACTCATATTATTGGTAATATGTTAAACTCATAAAGTAATATATTAAATATTTTAGGTGTGGAGGCGACACAATTTGTAAGAAATATTAAAACTTACTTTATGCCGATAGTATTGATACTGAAATATTAATTTATCAAGTCAACGCCTCAACGAAATTATTTAGCTAATTATTCTAAAGAATCATGAATAAATACTCAGCCAATCATTTTGTTATAATAATCATATAATCATAAGCAATAAGGTTCTCTTATTAGTCTGGGTCATTACATTGCTGCCAAATGAGTAGTGGTGAGCTTGTGGTTGGACTGGTTCCCAGTAGGCAATAGCAGGAATGCCTTGGAATAATGGGAGATAGTGTAGAATGACGGCTGACGGGATATTTTAATAACTTAATTACGTTTAGATCAATTAAAAACACATTTCTTTTCTAAAAACAAATCAGTTGAACTAATTAAAAACTATAATGGAATGGGGTATGGGCATTACAGCTGTATAATTTTTAAGTATAATTATTTATACCTTATACTATAAAATAATTAATTTACATTTAAAGTCAGGTTGAATATGCTGTTTTTACCCTAGCCAACTTAATTAATTTTAATTTAATTCGACTGCAATCATCCCAGGCATGGAAATCGATAAACTTGCTTTCTGGGCGTAAAAGCCAACCAACCACCAAGGTTACATAGGGCTGAATCACCAGCCGATTGCCTCAATGGTTGGAAGGCCCACTTTGAAAAGCTCCTCAATAATGACAGGGTATTGCCCGATAACTTTATAGAAGTAAAAGTGTTCTAGTCTGTACTCCCAGATATTCCCATTGGCGATATCTCCTTTGCAGAAGTGAAGGCTGCAGCAAAGAGCATTAAGACCAATCGTGCCAGTGGAATAGACGGTGTTCCCCCTGAGGTCTTTAAAATACCTGAGTGTTTAAAGCTCATCTATCCCATCATAATAGACATGTACAGAACAACAAGAGTCCCACAAGAAATGAAAACAAATAAGTTGATGCCAGTTAGCCAGTTCACAAGAAGGGTAACCTAACACTCTCTGATTCTTTTCGGGGAATCTCATTGATCTCGATTGCTGCAAAGCTATACAATAAAATTCTGTTAAATCACATGAGGGATCCCATTGAGAGGCTGCTCCGTGGAAATCAGAATGGGTTCCGTAAAGCATGTGGGATCACGGAACCCATTTTGGCACTTAGAAGGATAATTGAAGAGTTATTATCAAAAAAGAAATACAGGCATCTGACTGTTGTCTTTGTTGACTTCTTCAAGGCCTTTGATTCAGTCTCTCGCTCACGTATGTTCAGCATACTTTAATTATATGGGATTCCTGACGAAATTATAGCAGCATCATATCAGATCAGTATGCGATGGTTCGACAACATTTGTGTCTATTGTTGACGGTGACACAGAACCATTTGAAGTGTTATGGGGTGTCCTCAATGGAGACACACTTGTACCATGCTTGTTCATAATTGTGGTTGACTATGTTCTACGCATGTCCTTAGCATGATCATCATAATGATGATGGGGTGACGATAACTCCATCTACTGGCTCCAGACGTCGAGGAAATCCTGCCAAGTACCAAACTGATCTAGACTTTGTTGATAACTTCGGAGTACTCTCAGAATCACTAGAGAGAGCCCAACGGCTCCTCAGCTCATTAGAACATTATTGGATAACGCGAAAGCGATATCCATAAATGAAAACATTTATTGATGTGAAATCAACAAGGTACAATATATTGATGTAATAATAGGTAAAGATATGTTACTCACAATAAGTACAACAGATATAGGAGTGCGGAATGTATAATGTGTAAATCAGCTGTAAGTACATAGAGTGGATTAGTGAACTGTACTAACCAAACACATTAACTGGCAATATAAGTACTAAAGATATAATTGGCAATATAAGGTCTAATATCATATTATTCTCTACACCGCCCCCTTGCTTTGTATAAAAAGCAACACACATACTGTACTACCATAAATAATAGAAATGGGGCAATGGGCCACGGTTGCTTCTGACAATGTGGGTAACAATAAAAAACAATAACGATGTAAATAGTAAATAATACAGAACATAGCAATACGCGATATGTATTTTGTATTATAATATCGCTCATAAATATGCAACCACCACCATTGCAATGCTGTTTATAATTAATTGAGTTTATAATAAATTAATCATACAAATCTAACACCGTATAAGAGTAAATTTAATTGAACAACATCAAGCAACTCTGGCTCCGTTTTAGATTGTTTGTCCCTGAAACGCTTAATCAACATCAATTCCTGACCTATTATTTGTAATTGATTGTATGTTGAAAAATGTTGTGTTACAAATGTACGTGTACTTCCTCCATCAAATAATGAGTTTGTATTCGCGGCTTTATTATTGCCCAGTTTACACCTTATAACAGCTGTTTGAAGTAGAATAGGCTGGGATAGTTTGCTATGTACTTCTTGAGAAGTAGTAAACAAAATGTTGCTAGTGCTTGTTGCTATGTTATCGCTTTGAGTAATGGGTGCATTACTTTCATGAAATGCTACATTAACTTGAGATACTGATTTCGGTGTTGTGCAAATTGCAGTGTGGTGGCCAAACTTTTTACATGTGAAACAAGGTTTACTGCGCGAGCAGTTTTGTGAAATATGGTCTTTGCCCAAACAGATAAAGCACCTTCTTAGTGCAATAAGCTGTTTTTTTCGCTCGGCCACCTCTGGTACCATATGACATGATGAGGAATAATGTGATTCTTGACAGAATATACACTTTGGGGTGTGCGATGATGTCAACGGTGTTTGTGGCCTTGTCTTTGTAATGCTGTAATGATGTGATGTAGGTTTACTAGTGTTTACAAATGTTGCTGCTGATGGTGTAATATTGAGTTTTGGTTTATTGTTTGCTAATGTAGGTGTGCGGTTTTGTTCGTGAAGTTCTTGTATAATTTCCTCAGTGTCCAATTGTCCTTTTATTGCAGTCATGAGAACCGATAGGTCGTCTATTTCATTGTTGTGGTCGCGCAATAGTCGTTCAGTGAGTTGGCGAGGCAGTGACCGTAGTATATCTGGTATAACAATGCGTTGGTATTCCTCAGTACCTACACCTAGTGTTTTTAAAGCTCGAATGTTCTGCATACAAATGTTATATATTTGTCTAAGTGATGATGATGACCCTAATCGAGAAGTAATTGACCGCAGTTCTTCAATATGACTTCTAATAATTTTATTTTTATTTCCGAATTGTTGTTTCAAAATATCAAGAGCTATTTCGTAATTTTCACCAGCTACGGGAAGGCCTGCCACAATTTCTTTTGCTGCACCTGTCAAACTTTGGACCAAGTACTGAAATTTTAGCACATCCGGTAGGCCAGATTCATGTACAGCTGATAGGAAGGCATCGTGCCATCCGAAATATTTCAAAGGATTGCCGTCAAAGGAAGGTGGATGTAATTTTCCCAAAACAGAACGAGCAAAATGACTACTTGACTCATAAGGAACATTGTGAGATGTATTTGATCCGGCAAAAGTAGAAAATGGACTTACTCGTACTATTGTACGTTTGCTATGTACTTCTTGAGAAGTAGTAAACAAAATGTTGCTAGTGTTTGTTGCTATGTTATCGCTTTGAGTAATGGGTGCATTACTTTCATGAAATGCTACATTAACTTGAGATACTGATTTCGGTGTTGTGCAAATTGCAGTGTGGTGGCCAAACTTTTTACATGTGAAACAAGGTTTACTGCGCGAGCAGTTTTGTGAAATATGGTCTTTGCCCAAACAGATAAAGCACCTTCTTAGTGCAATAAGCTGTTTTTTTCGCTCTGCCACGTCTGGTACCATATGACATGATGAGGAATAATGTGATTCTTGACAGAATATACACTTTGGGGTGTGCGATGATGTCAACGGTGTTTGTGGCCTTGTCTTTGTAATGCTGTAATGATGTGATGTAGGTTTACTAGTGTTTACAAATGTTGCTGCTGATGGTGTAATATTGAGTTTTGGTTTATTGTTTGCTAATGTAGGTGTGCGGTTTTGTTCGTGAAGTTCTTGTATAATTTCCTCAGTGTCCAATTGTCCTTTTATTGCAGTCATGAGAACCGATAGGTCGTCTATTTCATTGTTGTGGTCGCGCAATAGTCGTTCAGTGAGTTGGCGAGGCAGTGACCGTAGTATATCTGGTATAACAATGCGTTGGTATTCCTCAGTACCTACACCTAGTGTTTTTAAAGCTCGAATGTTCTGCATACAAATGTTATATATTTGTCTAAGTGATGATGATGACCCTAATCGAGAAGTAATTGACCGCAGTTCTTCAATATGACTTCTAATAATTTTATTTTTATTTCCGAATTGTTGTTTCAAAATATCAAGAGCTATTTCGTAATTTTCACCAGCTACGGGAAGGCCTGCCACAATTTCTTTTGCTGCACCTGTCAAACTTTGGACCAAGTACTGAAATTTTAGCACATCCGGTAGACCAGATTCATGCACAGCTGATAGGAAGGCATCGTGCCATCCGAAATATTTCAAAGGATTGCCGTCAAAAGAAGGTGGATGTAATTTTCCCAAAACAGAACGAGCAAAATGACTACTTGACTCATAAGGAACATTGTGAGATGTATTTGATCCGGCAAAAGTAGAAAATGGACTTACTGGGTGACGAGAGGTTGCCCCTACTTGTACATTATGTCCTACATTACCACCTACTATACCTACAGTAGGAGTAAGTGAAAGTTTCAGTTCAGAAATGGCGTTACACAGTCTAACCTCGTATTCTGCGCATGGAGCTGTATCATCTTCTACCTGATATTCGTTTGAGAGACCCCATATTTGTTCATTGAGTTCATCCAACCGTGAGTTGAACTTTTCTAACGACTTGATGCGACTATTCTTCGTTGTATCGTCGAGACTGCCAATATCACCGATTGAATTGAGGACACGTGTTGCAGCAGCTCGTACTCCTCTTCGTGATCCTACATGTTGCTTTAATTCCTGTGATAGCTGGTCTTCACCAGCAGCGTTGTTTATTGACATGGTAACTTGATGACTGTGAATTTTAGTGGTGATGGAACATCACGTTGTTCCCAATGAATATAGTGACTGAGTTTAGTTGATTATAGTACCCATAAAGTTTGTACTTACAACGCAACGTAGTAAGCAAATGAATTCACAAAAAAGTCACAGTAAATTGAAGTTAAAGTATTATTTATCGGGCGCCATATTGGATAACGCGAAAGCGATATCCATAAATGAAAACATTTATTGATGTAAAATCAACAAGGTACAATATATTGATGTAATAATAGGTAAAGATATGTTACTCACAATAAGTACAACAGATATAGGAGTGCGGAATGTATAATGTGTAAATCAGCTGTAAGTACATAGAGTGGATTAGTGAACTGTACTAACCAAACACATTAACTGGCAATATAAGTACTAAAGATATAATTGGCAATATAAGGTCTAATATCATATTATTCTCTACAAACATGCTGCTTCTAGTGTTGGTCTTTATATTAACTCCAGAAAGACCAAAATTTTGAAAGTTAACTTTGAAAGTCCTCAGCAAGTCTCTGACCGGATGAGCATAAGCTCAAAGGATGGTATGCTTGAGGACGACTTCTGTTAGCTGGGATCATGGATCCGGAAGTCAGGTGAGGACCTTCGAATACGTAAGGGAAAGGCATGGGCTGCCTTGGATATGCTTTCCAGGATGTGGAATTCACCGAGAATTAATCGGAAACTTAACCCTATTAGTACCGGGCTATAAAATGCTGTACAAATACCAGGGGGGGGGGGGGTCATATTGACCCTTCCCTCTAAAATCTATAAATATTAACGAAAACGTCTGATTTTTTGTTTGTACGTAGGTATCACTAGTCTGGATCCGACCGAAAAAATGTTCGAAAAATTTTCGAAAAAATGTACTGGGGTGGTAATATTGCAGCACCAAAATTACAAGTAGTGCACAATTTTCACAAAATTTAAAAGTTACATTTTTCGGCTAATTGTTTTTCAATACAAGTTTTCTGGGGCGCAAAATACATTGGGAAATATTTAAAAATGATATGATTACCATATGTTCGCGCTTTTAGACCTTTAGCAGTTTAACCTGCCAAATTTAGGTGTCTTCTAGGTTATAAATCGACTTTAGCCTATAACAAGTATTTGATACACATAAAGTTACATTAGCCGAAGCCTGCCTATGCGTGATCATTCACCCACGGTTAAGGGAGACTGGATTCGGATGCTCTGACCTTATTGCGGTGTAGGCCTACTGTACTATTCGATTGATCGTTAATATATAATCTCTGACAAATATTATTCACTTTCGGGAAATATTAACAGTTCCTTTAGGACGTGGCGCTCTAAGTATGTAAACAGAGTTATGACTTACACTAAACACAACGGGATG
Source organism: Nemertoderma westbladi (assembly GCA_032718475.1). NCBI lineage: Eukaryota > Metazoa > Xenacoelomorpha > Nemertodermatida > Nemertodermatidae > Nemertoderma > Nemertoderma westbladi. The sequence goes on from JAUCBJ010007194.1 coordinate 97,610, forward strand.
GCTATTGATTTACGTATAAAGCGCATTCTTTAGGAAATGCTTTGTTATCTGTCACACTCATACACACTACCTCACACTGCTGCACACTGATCTGCCGACCTTCACTAAATTTGATCATATATAAGGAGAACAGCAACTGACACATGTAGGGTCTATGAAATAGCATTCAATTCACTCCAAAACCACTATAATGTAAGTCGCAATTGCTATATGTAACCGGTCTCTCTAACCTTCAGTATATCGAGAAGATTGGGCTTTTATGATTATTCATCGATATTCTCCAAATATAACAACATATCAATCAACTTCTAACAATTAATAACCGACAGTAAATAGCAGTAAAATAATGCGGTGAAAGGTAAGGTGAGTCTGGTATGCCAGGATAACAGTTATACGTTTCTATGATCAAAGCCGTTCTAATGTTTGGCTAAAGTCTGAAACACAGAATAATTCCAAAGCCGATGTTCTGGGCTCAGGAAAAAAGGTAAACAAAGACCATAATGCATTGCGCGATTTCCCGGAGGCTTCTGTGCAAATAAAATGAAAATCGCTCTGATTGGTCGAGTGAGTGAGCCTGAACAAAGAAAGCCAAAAGCTCCACGTCGACATATCAGCTGGTAGATGTCGTCATCTGAACTACACTGAATTAAGAGTATTTTGGCGTATTGCGGCATAAAATGGCTTGTTATGTCCGCTAAAGTACACATACAGAAAAATGGCTTTTTATGTCCACTAAAACACCTACACAGTAAGAAAACGGCTTTTTATGTCCGCTAAAACACCTACAGAGTACTTTGCGGGAAAAATGACTAGCTAGATCCGCAAAAGCCTTTACACCGCTCCCAGAAAATGGGATTTAATTCTATAAAATATAAAAAATCACAGTTTCTAAAATATAGAAATACTCTAAACAGTTAGTCTTTCTTGCGCGGACGGCGTTTACGCAGTTTTTTGAGGCTAGCAAGAGTCTTTTTCTCTTTGGGGCGAGCCACTTTACTAGGAGGGCTATAACTCCTGGGTGAAGGGTGCAATACAATTGCATCGGAAGGTTCAGGATTACGGTCGGTGTATCCGCCGTTCGAGGTACCCGTTGATCGGTATTAACCTCAGTGGAACGAGGTCGAACAACCTTGAGAGCGCGTTTTAAGACAGCAGCTCTTACTGGTCCCTGACGGGTCGTTTGCACGAGAGCGGTAGGTGGACCGTGTGTAGTGAGAAATTTCCTCGGTTTGATGATTCTTTCCAACTCGCGTTCTTGGGCTCTATCGGAATCGATATGCTTCTCCTCGAGCTGATTTTCCTCCGCTTGTCGTTGAAAGCATTCGTCCAAACTCTTGCAGGAAGTAGAGTCGTCCAAGTTCGATATCTTCTTATAGATTCTGGATTTCCTGATTGAACTGAGATAAAGCTAATTCGTTTACCGCTTGGACTTGCTGCTGCAATTTACGTTTCTCTAAACATTGTAGGTTCCTTTTCCGATCTTTTGACGAATAGTGTCCAACGCGTTTCGTACAACTCTCTCCTCCACCTCGGTGACAGGTTGTATCGGGTTAAACCGGGACGATGATACGGTTGAATGGCGATATTAGATGTCCGCGTCCCAATCCGTCTAGGTAAGATGGGCGAATATTTAGGGAGCCCACAACCGGAGTGCCACCGACTAATTGTTAGGATAACACTAGATCTTTGAACAGTGAGTACAGTTTGGGAGGATTCGTGATACTATTAGGATCAAGAGTCTGAGGTCTCACTAGGGAGTGAGGAGGTCTGACCGAGTATTCCAGAACTCTGATCATAGGTTTATTTAAGGATCGTTTGAGTCGAGCGAGCGTAGGTGATACATCGAACAAGTTTCGCTCGAAACTCCCGTAAATATAGCGAGTAAAACTGTGTTTAGAACAACGTCTCCGGGGATGTTTATGTCCTTCCGTTTGTTGGTTGAGTCTTGGGCATTCATCGCAATAATACCAAAGACGCATGTCTTGTAGGGGAAATGCGGGTGATATTTATTCGGTTTTACCATGTTTCTCTCAAGAATTTCAAATATACGTTGGAATTACCGCGTTTATCAGGTTCTTTAACGTCTTCTCTTTCGAGTCGATTTCGAATAGAATTTTCGCATTCGATTTTCAGTTTATCGTTCCGACTCCGCTGGGTAGGATATTTAAATAGGACCATTTCCCTTTCGGTGTCGACATCGTCCGTATCGTGTAAATCGATAGGATGACCAGTAGTTAAGAAGTCCATATGCGTACCATTACGATGCGTATAGTGAGCAGTGAATTTTTGATAGTCCAATTCACGAGTGAGTTGCTCCTGGGACATTGGCGGTTCGATATAACGACCATCGTCCTCCGTAGTAGTTGGACTAGCGTCGCCGCGTATTAAGCTATCAACAAATGCTTGCAACGGTAGAGTATATCGCTCCCTGATACCAAGATCATCTTCTATCAACTCAGTCATAGCTGCGATATGAGTTTATCAATATTATAATTAGTTACAATTAGGTTATAATTACTGTTGACGGTGACACAGAACCATTTGAAGTGTTATGGGGCGTCCTCCAAGGAGACACACTTGCACCATTCTTGTTCATTATTGTGGTTGACTATGTTCTACGCATGTCCTTAGATCATCATAATGATGATGGGGTGATGATAACTCCACCTACTGGCTCCAGAAGTCGAGGAAATCCTGCCAAGTACCTAACTGATCTAGACTTTGCTGATGACTTAGGAGTACTCTCAGAATCATTAGAGGGAGCCCAACGGCTCCTCAGCTCATTAGAACATGCTGCTTCTAGTGTTGGTCTTTTTATTAACTCCAGAAAGACCAAAATTCTGACAGTTAACTTTGAAAGTCCACAGCAAGTCTCTGATCGGATGAGCATAAGCTCAAAGGATGGTATGCTTGAGCATGTGGACGACTTCTGTTACCTGGGATCATGGATCCGGAAGTCAGGTGAGGACCTTCGAATACGTAAGGGAAAGGCATGGGCAGCCTTGAATAGGCTTTCCAGGATTTGGAAGTCACCGAGAATTAATCGGAAACTTAAGGTCCGATTATTTAGAGCAGCAGTAGTTCCAGTACTCCTCTATGGGAGTCCATGCTGGGCTCTAACTGCTGAGGACACCAAATCTCTGGATGGCACATTCACAAGAATGCTACGCCGGGTTCATTGTGTCAAGTACAATGCACACATCTCCAACCAGACACTATATAACATTGGAGGTGTCTCATTGGTTCCCCCAAGCTTGACACTAGAACAAAATCGCCTCCGCTTTGCAGGACATTGCTTTCGCTGTGAGGACCAGCCAGTGCATAATCTTGTACTTTGGCAGCCTCATGGAGTGAATAAGCATGGTGGACAGCCCATGACTTTCTTGAGACGCATCTTAAAGGACACTGGCCTTAAAGATGCGGATGATCTAGCAAATGTCATGGGTGATAGGGAGTTGTGGCGGTGCAATTTTGTTGACAAGCCGGCACAGCATTCTTAAAAATGCAGCTGCAACGCAGCATGCCGATCCTAGTAGTATAATTAGGCTAGCGGGCGTCGCTGCCTACCCCTCACGGCCCCCGGACAGCGCAAGATCCTCAGCGCTGATGTACTGTCGCCGCTGTGCCTATCGCCAACATAGTAGCTGCACAATGACAACAACAACCAGCGCGAGTCACTCCACTGTCCGTCCCAAGGGCTAAGATTTACTTCAGGTTCTTACTGCAGAGTTAGGGCTACTTTCACAATTGCGACTCGCTACTGTAAACACACTTTAGTAGTAACATTCACCTATAAACGCACAAATTCCACACAACTGTCACAAACCGCACACATTCGGGCCATTTGTCCTTTAGTCAAGTGCCTTCCAGAATGCCACGTTATTATTATGTATCCTTGGATACTAACAGTGTGCTATTTATTCCTTATGCTATTCAATGGGGCAAGCTTTATTGTTCTTTTAACTCACTTCTAATTCTAGCGTGGTTGTTGCCATGGTGACATTATGGAAAGCTAGCAGTAGAATTAGGGTAATTCTCATGCATACAGATCTGGGATGCTATTTAATAGTAATTCTTTAATTGTCAATATTCCTCTTTATACATGATTTTATGAATTTTATCGGCTATTGACTATATATTGGAGATTCTCGCACACTAATATACTTAATAGGGTGAATCTCCGCTCCCATGATCTATTAATTAATGGAATTTTTGGAATGTTATAAATTGTATAAAAATGACAATTTATCAAATTCATTAAAAGATATGAATTTAAATTTATTCCCGTAAATTTTATTATATATCATTAAAACAGACACAATTTTATTCCAGAGCATGTCTGGGATCTAGGATCCTTAATTCTAGGAATTTGTCCTTTTAAGAGTATCGGTAAGTGATACGATATCTTAATCGGCTAGAATTTTAAAGGATCTAAAATTTAACAGATTTTAATATATAGATTTTCTAGATTTAACTTGTAAGTAGTTACTCTATTGTATTTATTTGACAGATTTTACAAATATTAATAGTTAATATTTAAGAAGGGCACCGGTTTATTCCAGAACATGTCTGGGGACGTTAACCATTGATTCTAGAATTTTGTCTTTCAAGTATATCGGTGGGTGCCGCGATATCTTAATCGACTAGAATTACAGATGGTCAAAGGGTTTAACAGATTTATTTTGCGTTTTACGCTACTGTTAAAGGGACATCACGGTACTATATGTATTATTTAATATACGGTATGAGAGCAATATTGCAAGAAGCAATGTCAGTGAGAAGAGGCAAGTCGTTTCCAAGGTCTACCCAGAGCTTGGTTTAGCTGAGACACGAGGATCTGAACTTTGCATTCCTAATACTCTACTTACCAATAATACTTAATATAGTAGGAGCTTTATTGTACTTTAATAAGTACGGACATTTCATCTTACTGTAGTCACGTATTTATAATATGATACGGACAGTAAGGAAAGAGAAAAAGAATTATTTCTCGCCGTTGCACTAAATATATATTATAATATAAGTAAGTAAGTAATAAACACTAATATATATTGCACTAATCTACTAAATAATCGCTAAAATAACATTCTACTAAATAAAATTAAAGAAAACGATTATAATAAAATTACATAATAATACATACATAAATATAAAATAATAAAAAAAATTATAAAATAATATAGTCACACACCCACTCCAGACGCTGTTACGTTGGGGAGTCCCTAGATGTTTGTTGGATTAGGGAGGTGGTCGTGGGAAGAGTATCTTGCCTTCCATAGTTTCCGGAGAGTTCTCTGTCTCTTTCCAGTAAACATAAACGACCAACTGGGTGATTGAGCTGCTGCGTCTCGAAGACAATTCCCGGTTTCTTAAAGTTACGTCGCATGACGACGAGTTCTACTGATCGCACTAAACCATCATCCGAGATATGAGTCTCGATGATACGACCTGTCTACCACCGCTTAAGTGGAAGATCTGAATCCACAATAAGGACCATGTCTCCGGTGCTGACGTTTTCTTGCTGCGCAAACCACTTAGTTCGAAGTTGTAGCGTAGGCAGATAATGTTTTTCGAAATGGTCAGCGAAACGACGGGATAACAACTGCATAAGTTGCCAAGTTTGCCGGCAGTATTCGTCTCCGTCCGTGATTTCCGATCGTGGGAGCATGGCTACAGGTTTCTTCAGTAGGAAGTGTGCGGGTGTTAGCGCTTCCAGGGAATCGGGACTCGATGAGACTGGCATAAGCGGTCTCTCGTTGAGATAGGCGGCGATTTCCTCCATTAACGTCCGCAAAAGTTCGTCGGTGAGATACGCGCGGCATGGCACTATAAAGTGAAATGCGGTCTTCACGCTTCTGATTAATCTCTCCCAACTTCCTCCCCACCAAGGGGCGTCGGCGCCGTTAAAGGTCCAGCTAGACGCTGTTACCCTTAGCTGATCGTCCACCTGTCTTTGGTTCCAATCTTTGACGTAAGCCTTGATTTCATTGTTGGCACCAATGAAGTTCGTTCCCTTATCAGATCTCATCGTATTACTAGTTCCAAAGCGAGCGATCTGTTGGCGTAAGCTCAGTATAAAGCTGTTGGTAGATAGATCGTTCACCATATCGAGATGGATAGCTCTACAAGTCATACAGACAAAGATGACACACCATCTCTTGACTATAGTCCTAGCACGATATACTTCAATAGGGCCAAATAAATCCACACCGGTATTAGTAAAGGGTGGTTCATAGAAGCTTACACATTCCCTAGGTAATTCTGCCTCTCGCTGTGTTAAAGGCCTACTGAATACTTTCCTACAGGGTATGCAGTTCCTAAGAACTTGGTTCAGAGCTCTACGGGGTTTATGAAAATAATAGCGAGTTCGAATTTCGCTAAGAACTCATTCTCTACCAGCATGGTAAAGCTTACTGTGAACATCTACAATCATCTTGATTTGTATTTCAAGATTTCTAATGAGTATGGGAAACTTAGTGTCAAAGGATAATGGGGCATTAGTTAGTCTTGTTCCAACACGTATCAACCCATCTATCATTGTGCTAGAGAAACGATCCCTTAAGCGCATCTGTGGATTTCTCAACAACAGGAAATACTTATCGGAATCCTCATAGCATTGCAGGAGTCTCAGTATCTTCTTATTGGTTTCTTCATGCTCCTGGTAGCTGATTTTCTCCTTCAGAAATCTTTCTGATATCTTGTATTTGGGAAGATCTTTAACAACATGGACGTGCGCAGATGTCGGTGGAGCGGTATCACTAGCGATCTTTGTCCTGGAGTAGTGATGATGAAAACATCGCTTTAAATAAGCAACGGCCTTACAAAGTCGATTCCAGGAGCTATAGTGATGTATCGCTCTCTGCAGGAGTGGTGAGAGTCCCTGCGAGACGTCTGGCGTTCCAGATTTCCAATCTCTCTCTCTGATTTCCACGACAGACTTATTAGTGGCGGGGAATTGTGGATCCAAAGCATCGTCTCCGGAAATGTGTAGTACAGACAGATCTATCACGGGTTTAAATAACTTCGATTTACTCGCCTGGGTTTTAGGTTTGACTTTCTCCGCTCCCTTGGCTTGTCTAATCTCAGCCGTGGTAAGATGATGAGGCCATTCATCCTCTTCCTTGCTTAGGAAGTCGGGTCCACCTAACCAGTCTGGAGTATCTATCAGTTCCTGTGGAGTGGCTCCTCTGGAGGCGATGTCGGCTGGATTAATCGTCCCGGGGCAATGTCTCCATTGATCTATCTACGTACGACTAAGTATAATGGCTACTCTGTTGGTAACGAAGACGCTGAACTGACAGACTTCATTGGTGATATACTCCAACACGAGTAAAGCATCGGTCCAATAGACAGTTTTCTCCAGTGGATAGTCTATCTGTTCTGTTACATTCCTGCCGATGGCTGTAGCGTATAGAGCCGCTTTTAACTCCGCTCGAGGAACTTTCAACTTATTGTTTATCAAGGCCTTAGAGGTAACTAAGGCGACCTTAATTCCATCCGGAGTTTCAACCCTCAGGTAGGCTACTATACCTATTCCCATGTCGCTGGCATCTCCAAACACATGGAGTTGATAGGAATACGTGGGGAGAACGTGACCAAAATATGAACGGGAAATTATAAAGTTCTCGATGGATGGCAGAGAATCTTCCCATTTCATCCACTTCTTTAAAAGTTCTCCCTTAAGTGGATCGTCCCATGAGTGGTTTTCAAGCCACATTTGTTGTACTAAACTCCGAGCAATCAATATAACTGGGCTAATAAATCCCAATGGATCGAAATAAGTGCTCAGGATACTTAGACAAATCCGTTTAGTCCGAATTGGATTATCTCGCTGTTTTAGCTGGAAAAACAGGATATCTCTCTCTGTGTCCCATTTCAAACCAAGAGTCTTGGTTTCTGGAAGATCGTCCTTGATAAGGTGTAGATCTTTAACTCCTCGGTCTTCTACCGGGATCGATTCCAGAAATTCACGGAATTTGCTGGTGAATTTAGTTAATCGAAATCCACCTCTTTTCAAGCACTCTACCGTTCCTTTGGCGACATCAATGGCTTCTTCCACCGATGGGAGGGACTTTAAATTGTCGTCCATGTATATATCTCGTTTGATGTTGTCGATAACTTCTTTGGAGAAGGCGTCCCGGTTGTCATCAGCAGTGGTACGCACTACTGAGCAGGTGTTTGAAGGGCTCGAGATGATCCCAAAAGCCTGGATGGTCATCCAGTACTCGACCGGTTTCTGGTTGAGATCTCCTTCAGGCCACCACAGAAATCGTAGGCTGTCTCAATCCCTATCCAGCGCCTTAACTTGTAAGAACATGCCTTCTATATCGGAAGCGAAAGCGATATTGTCATAATCTTAAGAGTATTCCCAACAAGGATTGGAGTAAGTTGGGTCCCGGCAACAACTCGGAGTTAAGGGATTGGTTCATGTAGAGGGCGGAGCCGTCAAATACTACCAGGACTTCATTGGGTTTACCGGGTTTGGGAACGTAATGATGTGTTAGATAGTACGTTATCTCAGTTATGGGAGTTTCTTCCGGTACTCGCTCCGCATATCCCTTGTCAATGAATTTCTTCAGCTGGGTCTTGTACATCTCCTTAGCTGAAGCATTTGCCGTAAGGCGTCGATGTAGTTGCGCAATTCTCTTCTCCGCCAAGGGTCGGTTGTTTATAAAATTGGGTTCTCGCCGTCGGAAAGGCAGACCAATCTCATATCTACCTTGATCTTTAAGAAAACGTGTAGTTGTTTCCTGTATCTGCTTGGCTCTTTCTTCTTCTACCGATAGGGCCTTATCGTAGGAATTGGGCTCTACAGCCTCTTGAGTAAAGAATCGTACGGCGTGTTCATCACGAGTCTTCGCGTTATAGCGATCTATCACTTCATTCAGTTCGTCGTTGTAATCAACTTGTCCAGCTGGATGAATGAGGTGACATAAGTTCACTTGGTTTTGCCAAGTTTCATTTTCCGTAAGGAGGTCGATGGTATTCTCCTCGTCGAAGAGTTGGTGGATATCGTCATTATCTGAGGAGTATGGTGTTCCCTCAGGTGGGTCGTCTCCCTCACTGGTCTCCTCTTCCCATTCACTCACCTGGTAGACTCGTTCTTTGGGTAGCCTTTCCATGAGAGTTCTACGGGAAGGTCCAGTAAAGTACCAACCTACTCTAGTTCTTCCCGCATAGGTTTGTAGTGGTTGCGGTTGAGCAGGCCGTTTCTCCAATGTCTCAAGCGCCTCATGCGCATTTTGGCCGATGAGTATTTGCACTCCAGGGTAATCTGTGTTGAATCTAGGTATCTTATGCTGCTGGGTGAAATCGTCCTCATCCCAGTTATAAGGTTCCACTTGGCTGGTAGCGAAGTTCTTTATCGCCACCATTTTTACTGACCTTATACTGTGTTCTCCTAGTTCATCCTGGGGGGTGGACAACGCGCCTACATAGTAATCTGTAGTTACTGTAGATTCCCAAACCTGCATAATTCCTGACATGTTCAACTTAGTTCGGAACTTGGGTTGTCCAGAAAAGAAGTCTTCGGCTAGTTCTTTGTCGATGAATGTTCCTGTGCTGCCGGAGTCAAGGAGGGCGTTCACTATATAGCTCTTTGCTGACCCGTGGACTCTCAACTGCACTACGGGAAATTCTCGGATTCCTACGTTGGAAGTTGGTGCTTTCCAAGATGGTTGTCGGTCAGGAGTAGTTAGGGGGAGCTCACTATCTGTTTCCTTCTCATACGTAAGTGCTCGATACACTGCGGTATTTATTAGGTAACAGGATTCGTTTTCGTCGGAGAATTCATCCGTATAGAATCCTTCCATTTCAGAACTTTCAGAACTTTGGTCAGTGTCGTTCACATCACTGAATTGGACATGTAGTTCAGACTCACTTACCTGACTCGGGCTGTTTCTTTTGAATTCAGTGTGCAACAAAATGTGATGTTTCGCGCCGCACTTAGCACACCTTGCGTCGGAGTAACAGGTTCGCCATTGGTGTCCTTGTCTGAGGCAATTATAACACAACCGCTTATCCCACATGACTTCACGTCTATCTTTTAGAGATTTCTTTAAAAATTCATCACACACACTTAAACGGTGGGGCCCGTCGCACAGCACACATTTTGGTTTGATGTTACTTACTTTACCTTGGGTAACGTTGTGCACTCTCGTTCTTTCCTCGGGCTTTCTTCTGTGAACTCTCTTAGGAGACGTAGGAGGAGTTTTTGTTACCTGTTCTCTCCTGTCATTGGTTCGAGACTTAAATTTACTTACGTCTTTAGGCGCTTTGTTGACATCGTAAGATCTTTCAGTGTCTTTCCCGCTGTCCTCCTCTTGAGAAGCCTGGCTTTCGCCGTCGTCTGTATAACACACTGGCGTTACCTTTCTCCTAGAAACGGGTTTCTCACTTACCTTATTTTCCGGTGTCTTCTCTCTGGACTGCTTTAGGAGCTGTAATTTTACCTCTCCATCTAAGAATGACATGAGATCAGCCATGGTAGGGTCTCTTCGTCTTTGTTCCATCATATATAACACTTTCTTGTCCCAGCGTATACCTACTCCACCCTTTGGTAAAGTAGAGGCCATGGCTCCAATAACCATAGAACTCTGATATTCATGAGACTTACCTAGCCAATCTAATTGTCTACAGATCTCCTGAATCTCATCGGAAAACTCTATAATCCCGCTGCAAATGAACTTTCGGGGCGCTACCAATTTTGCATACAAATACCTAGCTATGTTATTCCTATTACCATACCTGATGTTTAGTGTATTCCAAACTTGTCTTAATCCATCTGGATGTCCAATAAACTTTAACGGCATTAACTTGGGAGATCCTTCCAAGCACTCGATGAGGAATCTAAGTTTCTCTCCATTAGATAGCACAGAGTTCTGTATGTTATCTTTATAATATTCATTAAAAGGTAACCATTTCATCTCATCTCCATTGAACTTGACGATCTCTCCCACTTTTACCGCTTGACGGGCTTCGGTTCTAGCCATTTGACGCGTAAAACTTTCTTGGGCCATCGTATTATTTAATATCGAGTTATCGGTATATAAATTTCTCGGATTATGATCAGGTCTATATGGAATATCATTTTCAACAGGTTTATAATTACCCTTAATAGGGTTTACTATAGGAGTTTCTACTTCACTAGCAGTATAGATGCGTGTAGGCTCCACACCTTGCGCATGAAATACTTCCGACCTAACAGGTTGACACATTGTTACAAGGGGTGGTGGTATACCCTTTTGTGTATTTACTAATTTATCGCGTTCTAACGCGATACTCTGCTGCACTTCTTGCAACTCTAACCTACTTTCCCTTACTGTTCCCTTGAACTGTTGAACAGTCTCCTGCATCTGCACGAGCAGGAGATCCATCCCCCGCCGTCCCTCATCCACCCACTCGACCGCCAAAGCGGGAACCGCCAACATAGTAGCGGGTAGACGAGGGACAACGGGCGACAAATCGTTAATATTTCTCTCGGAGTCCAGGACAGGAACTGTCTCAGGGGCGGTTCTGCTGGGCACAGGTAGTTTAGTGCTGTGCAAAGGGAATTTAGAGGTAGGTTCTGGGAGTACAGGTGTCTCTATCACCGAAGGGGTGGCTTCAAGAACAGGCCTAATTATTTCAGGCTCATCTACTATAGTAGGGATTCTTTCTACTCTAATAATTTGGTCTGTGTGTTCTTTACTACCTAAGTCTGTGCTAGCTAGTTGCCTTCTCACAGCTGGGCGCAAATCAGGCAATTTCTGACGGTGGGGCATTCTTCTACGCCTGCTGGTAGAAGATCTATTTCCTCCGCCTTCAGGATCTGTTGTATCGCCTTCATCCGATGATGTAAAGCCCTGTCGCTTGGGGGTGGATCGACTTATCAGCTGCATCTGACTAGCTGTTATCTGTTTATTTAAGTAGTCTTGCTTCTCTTGAAGATTTTCCAACTCTAGTTGGGTTATCTCTTCAGATGCCTTCCGTTCTGCTTCTACCACTGCCTCCGCCGCAGTTCTTTCGGCTTCTGCCGCTGCCGCTTTTCTTTCTGCCTCTGCCACTGTCGCTTTTCTTTCTGCCTCTGCCGCTGCCGCTTTTCTTTCTGCCTCTGCCACTGCAGCCTTTCTTTTCACTTCTGCTGCTGCTGCTGTTGCTGCCTTTCAGTTTTCTATTTGTTTTTTCTTTAATTGTTCTTCCTGTTCCCTAACGATGCGGATTCTTTCATCAAATTTAGCTCGATCCGCTTCTAACCTTTCCGCATCTATTGCGTCCAACACAAACTTGGCTCCTTCACTATTAGGGCGAAGTCCAGCCAGCCGTCTCCTCAACTCTTCGTCTCCTACAAATCGTTGATAGTCTGACAGATAGATGTCAATAGTGTCCTTCTTCTGCGGTTTCTCTGCTGTCGCTTCGCTTTCCACTTGAGAAAAGGTAGCGTCTGTTGATTCTCCATGGGTTGAGCGCTCAGCCAGCTGAGATTTCCACTGGGCCGTTCCTTGAACCTTGAGACCCACCCGCTGGAACCAAGTCTTTACGGCAACTTGCAACGAAGTGTGTCTTGTCTTCTTTTCGAAGCTTCCTCAACGGCCGATAGGATTAGTCTGATTCTTAGAATTCTTTCTCTAACTTGATAAAGCAGCTCTCCCTACTCTTGAGGTCCTTGGGGTTGTTGAAACAGTTGTTCCTCTAATCGCTCCAAAGAGCTGAAGAATCCCTGTACGTATCCTGCTGCCGACCTCTTCCACACAGCAGGATCACTAGTGTCTTTTGTCACTCCCATCTTGTATAAGTCCTCCCAGGCAGCTTCCGATAAGTTAAACGGGAGTCCGGGTCCGGGGAAGTTCCATTGCGTCTCGACAATAGACTTCAGTTCCTCCCTTGTGTATCCTGCATAACTGTCCTTGGTCGATCGCTTACTTCTCCCCCAATCGATTTGGTTTTCCTCCACCGCAATCATTACCCTAGTGAGTACGGCTGCAGGAAGAATGAGAAGGGGATCCGAATAAACTGCATCTGCCATCTTTGCTCCGCGCTCGGGTGTCAGCTCTACAGTATCCGAACTACTGGAGCTATTGGGCCGCTGAGAAATAAGTTCTCGGCTCGAGTGTTGCTGCTGTTTAACAGCTGCTTCTTGATCCCGCTTGACTTGAGCCCGAGTGCCTATGATAGACCTACGGTGTTGGACTAGCCTAGGGTCTGATACTACTACTGGAGGGATGACCTTTCTTGCAGTAGGAGGGGAGTTGAACTTCGGTCTCAAACGTTCCGCACTCCTATCTGGATCACAGATGGTTGTATCTAGGAGACTGTCTGACAGGTTTTGCTTTGTGTCAGACATGTTTGTTTATAAAGTTGGATGCCTACTGCTAGAACTACAGTTAAAGCAAGTCTAGTAATTCAGTATCAACTATAAGCCTAGTAATTAATTACCAATATCGTTACTCAGTGTAACGTGATATATATACACATTATATTAGAATACCGGTATACACTTATAGTATATATATAAGTATTATTACAGACCAGGTTTGTCACAGAATACCGGTATATAATTTCAGCGCAAGTATATATAAATATATAATAAGCCTACTGTGAATACCGGTATACAACTTACACTTATAGTATATAAGTATAATTATAGACTAGAATTAATTACAGAATACCGGTATATAATTTCAGCTTAAATTTATAGAAATAAATATAATAAGCCTACTGTAAATACCGGTATGTCAATTATTTTAGAATAATTGAATTTCTGAATTTTAGGGGTTACTTGGTTACTTTACTTTACTTTATTACCGTTATTTAAGCAGTAGTCCAACTGATATTAAGACCTAATTGATGTATAACAGGCCTACTATTTTATAAATCGGTTTGAGTTGATTTATATATATACCCGTATAATGGGTTTTTGTCAATGTTTGAAATAAATGTTATTATTTCTGGTAAGGAGTCACTTCACAGAAGCTAAACGCTCTCAGTGGAGTGCTACTTATTGTATTGGACACTAAAACAAATAATTCTAATTTACTAAGTTACTTATTACTACAACTTATGTACAATTGCGGGGTGAGATTACAATCTCTAAATAAACACAAAAAATTACACGTACAAATTTTAGGGGTAATTTTACAAGAAGTCTATAAACCAGCCTAACAAGGGGTTAGAATTTCTGGTTATTACAAACGGACAGGATACTACGGTATTTGAAAATAATAAAGCAGTAGTAAATATATTGCGTTGTCCAGATAGGAAAAATACCACCGTCTGACGACTTATTGCCATAGCGCTATAAATACTACGAAATGTACCCGGAGTGTTCCTACCTAGAAGTTAATTACCGCAGCCTACTATAGCTAACGTGCCTATTAACCACTTTACAAGTACTTATGGTACTTAGGTACATAGGTACGTAGGTTACTTAGGTACAAGTACTTATACAACAAATAACCAGCAGTTAAAAATACTTGTACAGCTAAAAGAACCACGGTATCTGCCGGAGTGACCAGAGCATAAAATCACCAGTCTTTACCTACGCCGAACAGCCCTGATGTAGTACCGGGGTTAATTTAACTATAACAGTATGTATAACAAGCAGAATTACTGTAGGAATAAACTTGGGGAATTGGAGGTTGCGAATACTCGCATAGACTCTGTTCGCGCTTTCAGACCTTTGGCAGTTTAACCCACCAAATTAAGATGTCTTCTAGATATTAAATCTGTTTTTAGTCTATGACAAGTATTTGATTCACTACACTAGTCGAAACCAATCCGTGCGCGACCATTCACCCGCTGGAGATTCCCGGGAGATTGGGTTCGACGGTTTAATTTTATTGCTATGTAAGCCTAATGTATTATTCGACTGACAGTATTATATAATCTCTGACAATATTATTCACCTTCGGTAATATTAACAGTTCCTTTAGGACGTGGCGCTTTATCTATATAAACAGAGTTATGACTTAAACTACTCACAACGATATGGCTTAATTATAATTCACATATATGGCGCATTCTTTAGGAATTGCTTCTTTAACAGACTCACTCATACACAATGCTGCACAATACTGCACACTAATCTGCCAATCTTCACTGATTTTAGTCACATATAAAAGGAACACAGACTGACTCATGTAGGGTCTATCAAATAACATTAGATTCACTTCAAACCACTTTAACATAAGTCACAATCGTTTATCTGTAACCCTTCTCTCTTACCTTCGGTATATCAAGAATATTGGGTTTCGGGGTTGTTTATCGTTATTCCAAATATAATAATTCATCAACCATATTATGAAGAACTGACGGTAAATAGCAGTATAAAACAACAACTGAACACTGATTGTTACGAGTTTGCAATGTTTCAGCAGTCAGGATGTATGATCCGTCAGCAGTAGTCTTTAGGTATGCCGATATGTCAGTTAAAGGATATATGCCCTTTATAATTAAACCTACTAGTGTAAGACTAAAAACAGTAAGGCACAAAATACTTCCAAGCCGTTCTTTCTTAGGCTCAGGACTGAATGTAAACACTGCACATAGGCATTGCGTCATTTCTCGGAAATTTTCTGTACAAGGAGCCACAAAAACGCTCTAATTGGCTGACTGAACTGAGAGACGCCGTAGAACAAAGGAAATCAACACGTATGAATGTCAGCTGTTAACCGTAGTCATAGTAACTACTGTTCAAGAGTAGCTATCACCCCTTTGCGTCACGAATTGCCATAGCATCATAAAATATGCCTTTCACAGTACACATACGGAGGAAATAGGTCTTAGATCCTCTAAAAACACCGATACAGCAATAATACGGTCTCTTACACTTATTAAATCAACTACAGAGTATTTTAATGTAAAAGATAATAAAAATAACGGGGCAATTCAGCAAAGGCTTTTACACCGCTCCCAGAAAATGGGATTTTCAGTCTATAAAATATAAAAATCACAGTTTCTAAAACATAAAGATACTCTAAACAGTTAGTCTTTCTTACGCAGACGGCGTTTACGCAGTTTTTTGAGGCTAGCAAGAGTCTTTTTCTCTTTGGGGGGAGCCACTTTACTAGGAGGGCCATAACTCCTGGGTGAAGGGTGCAATATGATTGCATCAGAAGGTGTAGGATTGTGGTCGAGGTATCTGCCGTTTCGATATGCTTCTCCTCGAGCTGATTTTCCTCCGCTCGTAGCTGGATACGTTCATCCAAAAACTCTCGCAGAGAATAGGATCGTCCAAGTTCGATAACTTCTTAGAGATTCTGGATTTCCCAATCGAATTGAGATAAGGCCAATTCGTTTATCGATTGGACTCACTGTTATAACTTACGTTTATCTGAACAAACGCAGGTTTCCTTTTTGATCTTTATAAAATAGCGTTTAACTCGTTTCGTACAACGCTCTCCTTCACCTTGATGAGGGGTTGTATCGCGTTAAACGTGGACGACCATACGGTTGGATAGTGATATTAGGTGTCCGCGTCACAATCCGGCTAGGTAAGATGGGCGGCTAGCTAGAAATCACTGTCGGAGTGTTACCGATTAATTGTTAGGGTAGCACTAGATCTTTGAACAGTGAATACAGTCCGCGAGGATCCGCGACACCACCAAGATCGCAGGTCTGAGGTCCAACTAAGGAATGAGGAGGTTTGACCGAGTATTCCGGGACTCTGATCGTAGGTTTACTCCAGGATCGTTCGAGCCGAGTGAGCATAGGTGATACGTCAACAAGTTTCGGTTTACGTGGATGTTTATGTCTTTCCGTTTATTAGTTGGGTCTAGGGCATTTATCGTAATAATACCAAAGACGCACGTCTGGTAGGGTAAACGCGGGTGATATTTATTTGTTGTTACAATGCTTCTATCAAGAATTCCAAATATACGTTGGAGTTACCGCGTCCATTTGTTTCTTAAGTGTCTTTTCTTTCGAGTCGATTTCGAATAGAATTTTCGCATTCGAATTTCCGTTTATGGTTCCGACTCCGCTGGGCAGGATATATAGTCGACATAGTCCGTATTGTGTAAATCGATAGGATGACAAGACCATCTTCTATCAACTCCGTCATATCTGCTATATATGAGTTTATCCATATTATAATGAGTTTATATTTAGGCGAGCGGGCGTCGCTGCCTACCCCAATCAACCCCGGACAGTACGAGATCCTCAGCGCCGATGTGTCGTCGCCGCTGTACTTTCGCCAACGACGTAGCCGCACAACGACAACGACAACCGGCACAAGTCACTCAACTGTCCGTCCCAAAGGCTTAGATGTACTTCAGGTTTCCTTGGAGAGTTAGGTTACTTTTACGATTGCGACTAGCTACTGTAAACACACCTTAGCAGTAACATTCACCTATAAACTCACAAATACCACACACACAACTTGTCACAAATTACACACATTCGGGCCATTTGTCCGTTAGTCAATGCCTTCCAGAATGTCACTGTATTATTATGTATCCTTGGATACTAGTAGTGCGCTATTTATTCCCTATGTTATTCAATGGGACAAGCTTTCTATTGTTCTTTTAATTCAATTCTAATTCTAGCGTGGTTGTTGCTATGGTGACATTATTTTTTTAACTTTTTTTTTTAACTTTAATTATTTCTTTCATAACATTACATTAACATTACATTACATAACATAACATAACAACGATTAATTATTGGTTGTATAATATAGAATGCACGTACATTTGGGCAATAGCAGAGCTAGTATAGCCCAACTGTACACACTGTAATGCTATGGGGGCGGGGGGTGGGGGTGGGGGGGGGGGGGGGTCGTTCTTTACTTACTTACTCGTGATTCGATAGGATGTTAGATAGGATTTTAATAAGTAAATATTATTAATTAGTTAGATCGTGGGACTCATGTCTATACCGTTCATATATAGATTACCGCTATGCGCGATACGTAAGCTGTAGTTAATATGAGTTAATATATTCACTGTATTAATTAAAGTGAGGATTCATCGTTACAATTTGTTAAATAAAAACCATAAAATCAAAAGTAAATTTTATTAAAGCGATTCCAGTAAGTATGTTTTTAGTTTTTTTACAAATGAATTTTTTGAAGTTGAGTTTTTTATTTGCGGTGGTAATTTATTCCAGACATCAGGACCTTGAAAACTCATGGATCGCTGTGAAGAGTCTAGTCGTACAGTATCTATGTAATAGTCACCGCGAGCCGCTGAGCGTGTATTATATTTATGTATAGTTGAGGATTTCCTAAATAAGTTCTGTAGTGTTTGATTTGTTATTATATTATTATTAATCTTGAACATAAAGATGCCTACTTGGAGTTTATATAGCAAGTCTAAAGGGAGAATAGATAGGGATTTATAGATAGGTTGAGCTGTAGATCTATAGCGGTTGAAGGTAATACACCTAACTATTTTATTAATTTTTGTCCGTAAGGGATTTAGTGTAGTAGAATGCGCACTACCCCATAGTATAATGCCGTAATTGAGATAGGGATGAATTAGAGTGAAATATAGTTGCCTATTGATGTGTAATGGGAATATATGACGTAATTTATAAAATATACCGGCAGTTTTGGAAATTTTAGATAGTATATATTTTATGTGTATTTGCCAGTTTAATTTATTGTCTACGTAAATTCCTAAGAATTTAGTACTATTTGTAAGTGTTATATTTTGGTTATTAATTTTTAATCTGTTAATATCCTGGGAATTTTTTAATATGTTGGAGAATACAGTGGTTTCAGTTTTTTTTAGATTTAGTGATAGACGATTTTCAATCAGCCAATCAGCAACGTTATTTAATTCAGAATTAATATTATTAATTAGATGAGTTATATTGTTGCCGGATTGGAAGAGTGTCGTATCATCAGCGAATAAAGTTGATAGAAGGGTAGTGGCATTAGGTAGATCATTAATATAAAGGAGGAAAAGTAAAGGAGAGAGTACTCCTCCTTGTGGTAGCCCACAGAGGAGAGGGAGTAGAGAGGAGCAGCGAGAGTCTAAGGATACGTACTGTAATCGGGATGATAGAAAGCTAGCAATTAGTTTTAGAGGGAGCCCGCGTACGCCATAGCATTCTAGTTTATTTAGTAGGATTTTGTGGTTGATTGTATCAAAGGCCTTTTTTAGATCAATGTAAATAGCGCAGGTTGATTGTTTCTGGTCTAGTGCTTTATGAATTTTTTCAATGACTGAGAGGAGAGCGTGCGACGTTGATGTTTTAGGGCGAAAACCATATTGAGAGTTTGACAGGATGAAGTATTTGGAGATGTAAGACTGTAGTTGCGAATTTATTATCTGTTCAAATGTTTTACTTAAAATCGGCAGGAGTGAAATTGGACGGTAATTGTTTGGGTCCGTTGGATCTTCGGTTTTAAAGGACGGAATAATTTTAGCTATTTGCAGTGATTTGGGGAAGAATCCTTGGGTTATAGAGAGATTTATAAGGCTACTTAGACGGA